>VZRI01004101.1:584887-681515 GCA_013397515.1 Upupa epops
GGATGCAGGACCTTACACTTGGTCTTGCTAAACACCATGAGGTTGGCTTGTGCCCACCTCTCCAGCCTGTCCAGGTCCCTCTGGATGGCATCTCTACCCTCTGATGTGCCTGCTGCACCACACAGCTTGGTGTCATCAGTGATTCAAGAAGTTTGATCTTGTTCTTTGGTTAGAAGAAGAATCTTCTCTTGGAAGGTAAAATCCACGTTCCTCATACCACCCTCTGCCCATTTGTTTGGTTCACCTTCACTTGATATTTCTTTTGATTTAAGGCTGGCTAAAAGTCAGCAAAACATCGGGTGGAGAGGTGTAAGGAACAGTGGCATCCTTTCTTGGCACATGTTTCCTGTTCATTCTCTAGGCTCAGGATACTCTTTGCAGCGTTTCTTGCAGAATGGCTTTGCTCCCTGATTTGTTCTCTTGGATCTGGCCAAAGGTCCATACCTGTCTGTAGCAAATCTAGCACAGCCACATGTGGAGCTACGTCTGGTCATGAATGTGCTAAGACCAAGGTTGGACATGGTCCTGTGTGATCTGCGAGGAGCTCTGTGGTCCTGCTGCTCACACACAGGTGCGTGGAGAAAGGAACACAAAAGGCACACAAAATTGGATTCTAAACAGCTGGAGATAGACAGGAGCAATTCCCTGCAGAACCAAAGGTTCATGCTGTGCAGCAAAATCTGTTTAGACTGGGAAAAATATTTAGGTTTATGCGCCTTTCTGTGAAGTTACAGTTTGTAATGTCCTATGCCTCAATTCAGCAAAGTGTGCTTAAACACAGCTGGGAGGTACTTCAGCAGCTTGCTAAAGAGGGACCATAGAATCATAGAATCCTTAGGGATAGGAAGGGACCTCATAAGATCATCCAGTCCAATCCCCCAGCCACAGCAGGATCACCCAGACCAAGTCACACAGGAAAAGATCCAGGTGGGTCTTGAACATCTCCAGAGAAGGAGACTCCACAACCCCCCTGGGCAGCCTGTTCCAGTGCTCCGGTACCCTCCCTGGGAAGAAATTCCTGCTGATATTGATATGGAACCTCCTCTGTTCCAGCTGGCACCCATTGCCCTTGCCCTATCACCAGATGACCTTGAGAAGAGCCTGGCTCCATCCTCCTGACACCCACCCCTCACAGATTTATAGACATGAATGAGGTCACCTCTCAGCCTCCTCTTCTCCAAGCTCAAGAGACCCAGCTCCCTCAGCCTTTCCTCATAAGGGAGCTGTTCTACTTCCTTCATCATCTTCATTGCTCTATGCTAGACACCCTCCAGCAGCTCTGTGTCCTTCCTAAACTGAGGGGCCCAGAACAGTACTCCAGATGTGGTCTCACTAGTACAGAGTAGAGGGGGAGAACAACCTCTCTCCTCTCCTGGTCTGCTACCGCCCCTCTTTTGATCCCCCCCAGGATGCTGTTGGCCCTCTTGGCCACAAGAGCACATTGCTGGCTCAGAGTCATCCTGCTGGACACTAGGACCCCCAGGTCCCTTTCTCCTACACTGCTCTCCAACAGGGCTGTCCTCACCCTTTCATGGTCCCTGGGGTTGTTCTTGCCCAGATGCCAGACTCTACACTGACCCTTGTTGTCCCTCATTCCATTCCTCTCTGCCCAGCTCTGCAGCCTGTCCAGGTCTCACTGAATGGCAGCACAGCCTGCTGGGGTGTTGGTGACACCACCCTGCTTTGTGTCATCAGCAAACTTGCTGGCAGTGCCCCCTAATCCCTCATCCAAGTCATTAATGAATAGATTGAAGAGGACTGGTCCCAGTACTGATCCTTGGGGGACCCCACTAGATCCAGGCCTCCAACTAGACTCTGCCCCATTGACCACCACTCTCTGGCTTCTCTCCTGCAGCCAGTTCACAGTCTGCAGGTACTTGAGATGAGGTCCAATCCAGGGTGTGGTGACTGATGAGTAAGGGGAGGCAGCTGCTCACTCCCAAGATGCAGTTCAGACCAGACTTCTGGGTTCAGTGTCTAGGCTGTCCCTGAACCTTTTATGGGAAAGGGATTTTTTTCCCTTGGTTTCTTCTGACCTCCAGCCTTGGCTGTGCATGCAGCATCTGAAGGAAGAGACATTTGATCAGTTATTCCGTCATTACCCTCTGCCCTACTGATCCTTTCCCACTGCTGTGTTTGCTCCTTTCCTGACATACATAAGGGGTGTTCCTTTTTTTTATACAAAGCTAAAAGATCTTCCCATTCCAGACACGGGGAAACTGAGGTGCAGGACTGGGAACAGTCCGGAACTTTGTGGGCAGAGCTGGAGGACACGTCCAGCAGTCTCTATGTGCCATCTTCTGGCCTACTGTTGGTTTTGGCAGAGGTTAAAATGATGTCGCCTGTTTAGTCACCTACCATTGCTAGCAGCTTTGCTGTTGCTGCCAGCAGGCTGGGTCGTCAGCAGAGCTCCTGGCAGCAACCCACAGTCCTTCCATTTTCTCTTTTTCCCAGGTCATTTTTGTTTGTGAGGCCTTTTCATCTCCTTCCCATGAATTCAGAGGTGATCTTCCTCCACCCATGCAATCACAAGTGAAGGCTGTGCTCATGCTAATTTACAAGAAGAAGGAACATAAAGGAGGAAGGGTAAGAACGGTATCCAGGATTCCCATCTATTCTGACTCCATTCTATGGTTCTTTCTCGGGGAAGATTGGCGTGCTGGATCAGATGGAGAAGATGGAAGGGGGTGAATTTATCAGCTGGGCCCTTTTTGAGTAAGAGTGGTAAAATGGGGTGAAAAGGGAGAGAAATGAACCAAACCAGTAACAACAAGCTCACAGCAGTTCTGGACATATTGCAGCAGCTTTCAGGCACATGAGGAGGATTCAGAGAAGGTCAGGAAAGAGTCGCAGTGTTTTCACAGATGCATAGAATCAGAGAGTCACTTCAGTTGGAGGAGACCTTTAAGATAATTGAATCCAACCACTGGCCCAGCACTCCCAGGTGACCACTGACCAATGTTCTTCAGCACCACACCTCCACGGCTCTTCAATCCCTCCAGGGATGGGAACTCCACCACTGCTCTGGACAGCCTGAGCAGCCCTTTTGGGGGAGAAATTGTTCCCAGTATCCCCTGAATCTTTCCCAGCACAATATTTCCTCCCCCCTTAAGAAAACAAAAGTAAAGGATGTTTTCAGAGCGTGGAACTGTACCAAAGGCAAACACAGACCAGAACACAGCCCCAAAAGGAAGTGCCCAATGCCTTTTTTAACTGACTGCATATTTAAAAACACAAAGAGTTTGCGGTCTATTCAGAAGCAGTAACAGCTGTGAAGCTGCCTGAAGAGCCTGTCCTGGTGCTGGGAGAGATTAGAAAGCAAGTGCACATCAGTTCAGGGCAACTGAATAATGGAGTGCTGCTGCAGCTTCCGTGGAAAGAGGGAAGAAAGAGGACAAGCACTGATATTTGAGCAAGGAGACAACTGAAAAAGGAAGAAATAACAATTAATGGAAAATAACCAGCACGTGAGGCCAGGGGCAGTAACTCCTGAGTAAGAAACATGTGGGCAAAGCAGACAATCCGGTCCAAGAAGAGGCTCTGTATCTGTCCGTAGCTGGGACTGCTGGAAGGTTATCAAGATATCTGCAAAGGACTAGAACAGATTCCAGGCTCATTTCACCTTGAAATAGAGACGGCACTTCAGCCAGGATGGCACCTGCATAACCACCGCACCAAGGGCAAAGAAGAAAAAGCCAAGGTAGTGGAGAGAGATGACGTCAATGCTGCAGTTGCTGCATCTCCGGTCGGGTGCGTGGCCTGGGAGCCAACCTCCACATGAGCAAACACTGCATTCAACCAAGCGACCTCGCCAAGCCACAACAATCTGCTCATTACCAAGGGCTCGCAAGGAAAGATACGCTACCTGAATTCACTGAAGCAAAAATTAAACCTCAGTGCTTGGTGCCAAAAAGATAATATTGGTGAATGCTATTGGATAGAGAAAGCAAGCACCTTGCTTCATCTTGGACACCAGCAGGTAGCTGCAGATGGTGGAATATGCTGTTTTGAATCAAACCTGCAGTGGAAGAATGCTTCTGCTGCCAACAAGATGTGCTAACAGGACTCACAGGGATCAGAGGTGTGGAGTATGGCATTCTGCAGCAGAGCTGTGCAGACACTGAAGTAGGAAGAGCCATAGATCACAATCTCTTTTGTTTGCTAGGAAGCGCCAAGAAAAGCAAGCCATGCAAATACCAGTAATTGTCCTACCCACAGAACTAATAGTACTGCAGCAGGCTGCAGCGTCAGACCCAGGGCACTCAGAGCACCTTGACACTGTGCAGAAGGGCAGGAGCTGTGAGCGCAGGATGAACACACCAGTCACTGAGCAGATGTGGAGCTTGGGGGAATAGGAAAGGATGCTCTGGGGTGGTGAGGACACACGGTATCCCCACAAGCCTGGAGCATGTTCAGAAAGGACTCTCCATAGTATTCCTGCTGAACTGTCTCTTTTTGGTTTGGGTTAACTGGGGATCACACTGAACTCCTGGCTACAACCGAAATGGAACAAGAGCTCTTCCTGGCAAAAACCGAATCCAAACCCTGTTTTTATTTTCAGGGAGGTTTCTAATTTTACCTGGCAGTGAATGTGCAGTCACACATGGCCTTCAGTCATGTTGGGTCTTCCCCCATCAGAGACAGGCAGCTGGAAAAGCTATTAAAATTCCCAGCTTTGGCTCTAAGATGGTTCAAGAAAGCACCGAAACACCCAGCAAGCCACCCTTGAACTCTGAAGGAACTCTGTCTCTAGTGTCAGCGCCTTTAACAGTGTCAAGACACATCTCTATAGCATTGTGCATGGCTAGCGCAGACTTCAGAGGGAGGTGCTGGGAAGCTAAAAGAAGACCAAGCAGTGATGTTTAACTTTGGGGAGATCAGTGACTGTCTGGGTGCCCAAAAGAAAGGCTTTTTCTCCCCTAGACCTTCATTTCCCCACCTGGAGAAGAGCCGCTGTGATAACCGCTTATGTCAAACGTGCTACTTGCAACTGGGTGTTCTGGCCGTCTGAAACAAATGTGACAAATGGAATCTGTGATAAACAGCTTCCTCGTCACCGAGTTGGGAGCACAAGGGTTGGATTGTGTGAGAACTGTGAGAACACAGCACATGACCAGAATCGGGTATGGAGGACAGCAGGACGGGCAGGGAGAAAGAGAAAGCCTGAGTGTTGTCCTGCCTTGGAGTTCTCTCTCCTCCAGCCTGAGCACTGAATAATAAGGTCAGCTGTGATTTTAACCAACTCAAAGAGCGTTTCATCTGGACTTTCATCATCTGGCTGTCTCCCATAGTCCTCTGTGCTTTTTTTTATGCTGAGAAGTCAGGATGACTCTGTTCCATATCTATTGGACCATAGTAGGGATAACACTCAGGTAGCCAGGCAGAATTACCTGCATTTTTATCACTGGTGGGGAGTGTACCAGCTGCTTACATGACCGGGCAAGCTCCTGGAGACCACGCACACAATGAGGCACTGTGCCAGTTGTCTGGGTGGCTCTGCTGCTCAACAGGCAATGAGTCACTGCCGCAGTCACCACTGCTCCCGCCCTGTATTGGTTTCTAATATCCTGCCAGGAGGTCAGGAGTACAGGAGGACCAAGATTTTGGCCCAGGATCCTGTTCCATTTCCTCACCTTTATGGCATCAGTGGATTTCCTGCACTTCCCTCTCTTTCCTCCCCTGTTTCATTATGGTTGTGGCCATTATGTGGCTCTCAGAAAGTGGATTACGAGGCAGCACTTGGCACTGCCACTGTTGTGCTGCCCGTTTGCATGCCTTCAGAACTGGGCTCATTACACTGAGGTTTTTAATTGTTGCATTTGCTTTAGCAATGCTATATGAGGCTGTGGCAATTCACGTCAGGCTGTGGGTGTTGCTTCCATTGCCGGTGTTTCCTCATCTGCTGCAAATCACTATGGAAGTCACCTGGGTGCTTCTCACCACTTCTGGATGGGGGTGAGTCAGCATTCTCTTGCCGTCCCCATTGCATCCCATGGCATCATCTTCTCCTCAAAGTGGGGCAGTTACAAGTAGATGCATCTTCTGGGCTTCTTTGGAGAAGGGATCCACGCCTGTGCCACCTGTGGTGTAGGAGGGCAGAGAGTGATGGGAGTCCTTGGCACACAGGCTGGTGCTTGCTGGAAGAGTGTCACTGTGCTCCTCTTGGGCCATGCTCTGGCCACCACGCTGCAGGAAGAGCATGTGACAGGAGCTACTGTTCAAATGGATGTGTTAGAAAAGTAAATGGGAACTTAAGGGGTTGCTGTTTCATTATCACTGCTCATAAAGCTCTCTAAGAAGTGTGAACATTTTCTGCTTTTAGTGAGGCTCTTAATTCACACCACACTAGGATTGACCTGAGCTCCCGACAGCCTCTTCCATCTACTGCTCTCCTTCCCCTTCTCCTGGACCCCGCTGGGCTCCTCTGACTGCATGACACCAAAGTCTGTGTCCTGCCTCAGCCCTCACAACCGGGCTGGTGATACATCACCCATACATGTGTGGTGGTACATGTCCCACACACAAGTAGCTCCATGGAGAGGGGGAGTTGTTTATGGTTCCTCAGTCTCTTGGTGAAGAGATGCTTCAGTGCATTCATCCTTCTCCTCAGATATAGGTTCAACCCATCCCTGCTCTTCCCCATGTCCATAAGCCTGGTCCAAGAGGTGTTCTCTCCTATGGGTGAGGCTGCAGTTCCTGGCACACAAAGCCTACTAAGCAATTGTATCTTTTATTTCTGCATGGCTTTTTGCAGTACATTTGGGTTTGTCCAAATTGTTTCCAATATTTAGGAATGGAGAGGTAAATTTCTAAGAGTGATAGCAATTTTGTCAGGAATATCTGTCAGGATCACATACCCTGAGAGGCTGTTGTCACAAATATTGCTAATTCAATCAAAACAATATTGCAGAGGAGAGTATTTTTAGTTGGAAAGGCTTGTGTCACCCTATTTACAGTCAAGGAAATACAAGTCTTTAAAAATCTAACAGGGCTATTTGTAACAGCTGGTTTGGCTTATGAAGCTGCTGGGAGCAGGGAGAGCAGTTTCTGAGAGAGGGATTTTAGACTTCAGATCGCTGGTAATCCATTTGTCCTTGCTTAACTTCTATGCCATGCCCTGGTTCACATTTGGAGCTATATTTTATCTCCAAGTTCCTATTATTTCTTACAGGTTAGCACAACATATGACCTCTGACATCACAGCCGTAAAGAAATCCAGCACATGTGATTTTTCTCTTCGGTTTTCATATCTCGGTGCAGCAGCCGTTCAATTGAGTTACCCAGGTGCTGACAGCTGGTAATGCTCTTAACAGCTCTGCCCTCTTGGTAAGTTATGGATATTTCCTAACCAAAGTTTAATTGTATAACTTTACTTCACTTGACATGCCAAAGGTCCCGGAAACCCTTTCCTCCTCTGGGCTGATTACAGCACTGAAGATAATTCTGTTTGTGGATGGAGAATCTAAACCCCTGCTGAGTGCCTTTGAAGACAAACTGACATTTACTGCCTTCCTCATTACAGCGTGGCTGTCCAGAGCTGGCCCAGGAGACACAACCCCCCCAAAATTTAGGTTACCTCTTCCACAACTATAGAAGCAAACATAAAAATAAAGTCGTGAGAAGGTACTGGTCTGCGGGACCACAAGGAGGGCAGGTGGGCTGTGCACCAGTGTTACTCAGCATTACCCTTCCTGGCCCTCAGTGGGAATTAGGATCTGCAGCTGAGGCTCTGAATTTGGACCACCAGTTTATCTGTTAAAGAAAACAGTTTGTCAAACCTGGACCCTCATTTTATAGATCCTTCCTGAGTTGCCTGTGAGTTCTTAAACAGAGCAGAGGGACCTGCACCTTTCACATGCCATGAACCCCCTGCCTTTTCCAGACAGCCTGTGGGACTTGTCGAGGATGAAGGAGTCTAATGCAGATCCAGCCATGAGGAGCTAGGAAGGAGCAGGTAAGTTTTTTGGTTCAGTTAATATAAACAGCTGGCTGCTGGTCACCAGTAACAGTTCTGGAAGAAGAACCAGTTTGAAGAAGTCCTTGTCTACCCCAGGGCATATCCTCTCTTCCCCTTTCCTCTCCTGTCACAGTTCCATTACAGCAGTTGTTTCTGGTGTTGGGCTTTTTGGTGGTTTTGCTAATATCAGCCATTTCAGTAATTTGGTTTAAAGGGTATCAGCACACTCTGCAGTGATAAATGGGAGGGAGGAGAGAGGGTAACAGATAGCTGTGGGAGTGAAAAGGCTGTGTCCTCCTTTGGCAGCTTCACCATTAGATAATTGTGGAACAGCATCACCGGTTGTCCACATCATCTGCATTTGGGCCTTGATTCCAAAAAGCATGTCCTAGCCCGCTTCGCTGCTGCTTTGTTGCTTCATTCTCCATAAATACCAAGCAAGAACTAGTCAGAGGCACCTGCTGATGAGCAATGCCCTGCCAAGCTGCGGCTTAGGGAGAGAAGAAAAGTAAATATTGCTCGTGCTGAGCTGATGAAACCTGCAGAAAACAGACAATGCAATACTTCCAGCAGGGCCACAACATCCACCCTGTGCGGCCCTTCTGCAGGGACTGGGGCTTTGCTGAATTCCCTGCGGATTTTGCTGATGTGCTCATCTCCTGTATTTTCAGCTCATCCATGTACTTAAGCTCCTTGTTTCTCCTCAGGTGCCAAACTTCCAGTCTTGCAAGAGCCTGTTTCTGATTTATTCCAGTGAGTAGTTTCATTTTCTTGGGCGAGATTTCTCTTGATTTCTGCCAGTGAAGTGGAACTGAACTATAGGTCTGGGTAGGCGGGAGCAGTACGCTGGGAATTGCAGAGACAGAACTGTGCGAACGTACTTCTGCTGAGCATCCTGATTGCCTGAGGATTGCCTGATTAAACTTATGATTTAAATGCTGCATCTTTTGATAGACAAGGTCACAGTTACACAGCCTGAAGTGCCACCTAGAGTCTTGCTCTATACATCTTTTAGAACATTACTTCTAGGACCACGTTTGAAGGTCAGGAACTGGGTAGCAGGGGCAAGAACAGCAAATGTCTTTCAGTGGTCTAAGAGATGACAACGATGACCATGAAGTAACGGGGATGAGCAGGCCACTATTACTGGAAAAACTGTTTCCTGTGCCTCTGCCTTTCCTGATCTCCCAGTGTACCCATGCACCCACCACCCACACCTGAGCCTTGGAGAAAGTGAGACTTCTAAGGAATCTGAAGGGTCATTTCAATCCTCCTGGGAATATCTTGTACTGTTTCACCCATGACACCTCCTCCTTGCCAGGTCCCACTGGATTCAAACAGGAGGTCCCTACAAAGCCACACATAGTCCATCCCTGATCAGGCACACAGCCAGGTGGTAGGGCTTATCCTCCTCTTTTCCTTCCCAGTGCAGAGAGTTTCCCCCCATCATGCTCCTGGAGGGCAGTCTCCTGAGCTCACACATTAAATTGGAAAGATCTTTCTGAGACCCTCATATTCTGCCACTGAGACTGAGCTCTTGGAAGGGAAGCCATCACCTTTTCCAGGATTTTCTGGGTAGCTCTGTGTGGGAATGCTTGAAACCCCAGAGGGAATGGGGATAGTCAGAGAAAGACAAGCCTGTACCCTCAGATCCTAATGTTTCCCATATAAAATATTCCATAACACTCTCAATCTGATTTTGTTTGTAGGTATAGCAAGAATAAAAGCTTTCCCTCCACCTAACAGAATCAATGAGCCCATGGTGGGTCTTTATTCCCATTCAAATTAAGGGCTATTTCACACTGAAAGTGCACTAATGTAATCAAATTGATTTCTAACTTGATTTTAGTTAAATGGGTGTAGGTCCCTGCGGGGATACACTCAAATCAGCTGAAGAGAGGATAAATTATGCATCTTTGTGTATTTCTCTGCAATTTATCTTCATTAGGTGTAAAGGGACCTCACAGTATCCAAGGCTCTGACTGCAAATGAAACCCCCACATGGAAATCCCTGTCTCCCATACCTGGGGATGCACCATGACTCTCCTAAAGTGCTGAATGCTCTGGACTCTCAGCATCAAGCATCAGAGGTGTTCACTGCCTCATGAGCGTTCAGGTCCTCCATCATCACTGCATGTCCATGTCCCATACTTCACAATGGATAATTTCCTCCCCGCCCCAACCAGACGCAGTCTTGTCTCTGAAGGACCCTCACTGCTTGGAGAGACAGGGCTAAGCATGGATCCCAGGATGCTGGTGGATTGGGAAGCATTTTTCTTACTGGGCTGTGTAAGCCTTGAAGGGAAGTTTGTTTTCTCAATGAGAGAGGAAAAAACCCTTAGCAAAGGAAGCTCAGCAAAGGAAAACAGAAGTGATTTTAAGCCAAGGCACAGTCTGCAGTGGGAGATGCCTGCTGCTAAGCCCAGCCTTGTCTGGGCATCTCTGGGCATGCTGCTTGGCTTTGTGGTGTTCCTTTGCTCCCAAGCAGAGACTCACTGCCTGTTTCCATTCCTGGTGTCATAAAAGCAGGACATGCCATCAAAGCGAGGATGCTTATGGTCCCCATGAGGGTACTACATGCTCTGTAATGGGAAGGAGTCACTCACACTCAGCACTCCTACAAGCTGATAAAAAAAATCATAAAATCAATATTATATTATTTTAATTGTTTTTAAATGGATGGATCGTAAAGCTTCAGGGGCCAAACGGCACGTAACCCCGTGAAGAGAAGCAGAGGGAAGGAATGACATGTGCCATCACTCAGGAATATGGATTTTGACATTTCCCTCTCTAGTTTATGGGAGATTATATGCCAATATCTCAGTTTGGGAGACTTTTTGAACTTCTGCCATTGGTGAAAGCTCTGACACCCAAAGGGGCAATGGAAATACAAGCAGGGCAGGGGTGTGGAGGCTGTGGTCATTCTTCCAGGAAAAACATGCAGGCTCAATTGACCAGAAATGTCTCTGAGAAAGTAAAAGACCCAAAGAGGTCAATTCCCTCTCTTCAGTGGCTCTGGCTATTTTCTTTAAATTAAAAAGGAAAATGGGACACTCTCATCCTTTGTGTAATGTTATAGCCTAAGGAATATTTCCTTGTCTGGCTCTGCTGCCTGTGTTATAAAATAGCAGAATGGAGGGTATTTAGCCCCTGAATTTTCACTTGGATATTTTTTCTCCTGTTCATCCATGATTTACCATACAGCATCAACTTCTATACCTTCTGTGTGGGTTAGGTTTTGGGGTTTTTTTAAAGTAAGGGATTCTGTATTAATAAACCATGGGATCGTAATGTCCATTTTTGCTAGCACCACAGACATACACAGTATTATACGGACATATTTCCACCCTTCCTTCCCCCTTCTTTCCTCCTCTCTCTCCTTCCTTCCCTCCTTCCTCTCCCAAGCAGTTACATTTTGTGTCTGTATTTTTGATGATGAAATTGCACCTCGCTGTCCCTCACTGGGAGCCCTTGCTGTCACCATATAGGCAAAGGTAAGAACACAGCTCTGATTCCCATTCAGAATGCCCCGCAACAGCGGTGAAAGCGTGTCTCATCACAATCCACTCAGTAATAAAAAACCCCAACCCATCGTTTTATGTCATTCAGCAGAAACTTATGGTAAATGAGATTCCAGGGATTAATGCACAAAGGAAATGTCAATGTTAATCTATAGGCAGTCCCTTTAGTCCTACTCGTCATAAATTCAGAGTGGAAGAGTTTGCAGACTGGTTCAGGAAGGGTAAAAATGAAGGATTAAACAAACCTTAACTTAATCTTTCCGTGCTTTCTTACTTTTGAGGTATTTTCTTAAAAGAACAGGGAGAGAGAGAAATATCCATCATTAGAACATGAACGTTGGTTTTTCTTGAAGTCATGGGCCCATGGATAGGCTTCAACAGGAGTCAGCTGTGCTGGTTATAGGCTGTGCTGGTATCCTTTATTGCTAACACTGAGCTGCTTGGATTACTCACTGCTGTGTCTTCCATGGGAAGATAGGAAGAAACAGGATGCCTTTGTCTCCCTCCTCACAGAGGGGCTCTGTATCTACTTGTCCCCAGCAATCAGATCATAAAATTAGAGCTTCATGATTGTTCTTGTTAGCCTTTTGGTGTTTTTTTTCCCAGATGAGTGCTGAATTCGTTTCATTTCCCAGTATTCCAGCACAGCCTGAGAGTCTGGTGTGAATCACTGACTAACAGGAAGGACAGCTTGGGTCTGATTTTCCTCTGGGTGAAGGACTCGGTCTCACACCAGGATTCCCAAGGGCAGTGCTTTCTGCTTTGCCTTCAGACCTCATTCTGCCCGAGCTCTTAGTGTGGAAAATGCGCGTTCAGTCGCATGGCTAATTTGTTCAGAAATTTTCCACGAGGGTTGCAGCAGATCGCGCTGCAAACGCTCTGCCTGGTTGTGTGCCTAACTCGGCATTTGCACAGAAAATTGCCTAATGAGCACGTGCAATTACAGCAATTAGACATGTGAATTAGGCATGCAAATACCCTAGCATTTGGGTTCCACACTCATAGCCCGTATCACCTAGGAGTAGTATAACCTGCTTTAGGTATGATAGAAGCACACATCCACCTGTCCCAGCATGAAAAGACAGCATCCGAAGACCACTTTGCCTGCCTCAGGGAGGAAGGACGACAACATCCTGGTGGGCACCACAAGGAATCTGCAAATGAAGTCTGACTTTAGGAGCTTCTGCATCTCTGTCCCAGGTGTCTCTTGCTCGTAATGAAGTACCAGCACATTGTCACCGAGTGTTCCTTCTCACAATGGAGGTAGCGATTGTATCAGCCTTCATCAGCAGGAACTGCCCCTAAAAAAAGTGCACAGGTTTCCTTCTGTTTTAGTTCTTTCTTCTAGAAATAAAGTACAATGCAGCACTACCCTAAGCCCACACATACATCTCCTGGAGGCTCTATGAACGGCTGAATTTGTTGGTTTTTCACAGAACTGCACTTTGAAGTATTCCTGTCCTCCTGAGGGAAGGGGCTGCTGGCTGGCTGCAGCACAAAGCCCAGCATAAGGTGTGAGTTTGGTTGGCAGCTGCTGAGACTGAGAGTTTTGCATCAGTTATTGCTGCTTGCCTGAAATAAGGTTGACAAGCACAGAGGTGAGCAGGTGGTCAGAGATAAACAGGCGAGGGAGCACATTTCTGCGATAAAAGTCTAGAGAGGGAAACCATCCCTTCTCCCCCGCCCCCAAAATTTCAGCTTCATTAAGGTGATTTCAAACTTGCTGTGAAATCAAGGACTCGGTAGCTGATCAGTGCAAACAAAAATAATCCAGGTGGCAAGTCTGATGAGATATGACCTTGTTCAGAATCAATAGACTGTTCCCCTTCCACCGAGCACAACCGACTCTCGAATGAGTTTACTTGAAAGGCGGAGGCATTTCCCTCACAACATTAACATTTTAATTGCTTGTGCAGGATTTTCTGGAAAATTAACCCAGCGCTGGTTGAGCGCAAGGCAGAGGATGCTGGGCGGCAAAGCTGGGAGCGCAGGGGTTGCAGCTGGGAGCTGTAAACACTTGCTGCCACCTAAAGGAAAGAAACCTTCCAAAAACGCCTAGAGCTGCTGCCTCTGCCTTTGCCAGCGCTTGTTCAAACAAAGAATCTTCAGTTGCCCTCCACATCCTGCTGCCTTGCTGCTGACCGAAGCGTTGGCTCACTGGAAAAGCAGGACAAGTCCCATCAGAAGACAGTCACAGACCCACGGAAGATCTGCTCGGAAGGAATCTACAAGGATTTCCAAGTCCAACCCCCTACGTCAAACTACCAGGACAGGGCTACCTAAAACTAGACTGTAGGGCTAAAAGCATCATCCAGATGCTGCTCAAACCCTGGCAGTTGTCCTGCGGTGACCACACCCCTGTGCCTGTGACCAGCCATCCTCTCACATGTGCTGTCTGCCTTAGGACTTAGCAGTGTGATGGTTGAGCACATGAAGGTGGGCATTGGGTAACTCCTGAAGCCCTCCCAAATTCTGTGTGTGTCCACATGGGCTTGTAGTGGAGTCACAAATCTGGGCTCTGTGCCAGGGGAGAGCTGCACTGCCCAGGGAAGGCTTGGCTGTGGCATCACTTCTGCTCCTGCTGCCAGGTCCAAACACTCAGGCTGGCACATCAGTAATGGGTATATGGGGAAGGTGGGAGCAGCGGGGTAGGTGGTCTTCAGATCCTGCCTGGCTTTACTCCATTATTTAATGTAGATTGAAAAAATGCCAAGGGGACAGAACTGAGCACAGCTTCAGCCCAGCTGAATATCTTAACCAGCTCTTCTGAATGAGCCTCTTCTTGACTTCAAAAATCCCGCATTCCTGGCTGCACAGAGAAGGCAAGCGGAAGGAGGAACTATTTACAGAGAATGTATTCCCACCGAGTATTCCCCATCAGTTCATGAGCAAAGCCTGTGAAAAGAAAGGGACTGGGGGGAGGGGAAGGAAATCTTTCCTCTGCCTTCTGCGAGCTGGTGGAGCATAAAGGAAAGAGCCTCTCGCCAGCACATACACAGGCAACGCTGAGACACACAGCTCAGAGCACACAGAGTCCTCGAGGTGTGGCTGAGCCAATGTGGTGTCACGGTACCAGCAGCAAAATCTGGGAAAGTTTGGGAACTTTCGATGTTTGGGATGCTGACTGATTTCCCAGCAAGTGGCTGCCAATATCGTATAAACACCACGACCACTCATAACGTGGTGCTACTGAGAGTCTAGAGGGGTGCAAGGGCAGGTGTAGCCTGCAAGGACAATCCAAATCTCCAGCTCAGAGCTCACCTGCTGAGGGGACTTAGGGTGGTGGGACACTGCTCTCTGAGGTCAAACCCTTGCCAGCGCCAGGAAAGCTGTCCAGTTGAGCTGCAAGGTTGCAGGCAGGCAGAAAGGATATTGTTTGTGTTTATGTTAGCTGGCATCTTTTTAGAACCGATCATGATCTCAGTGTGGCTTTTCTTCCACAGAACTTTGGCTTTATTTGTTCTAGGTACTTCAAAAGTACACATGAAGAATTATTTTAACCTTGCCTTGCTGTGGGTGCTTCAGTGGAATAGTGATTTTCCTGAGGTGCGGATGCGTTTGACATTGTAAGTCAGTGAACATCTATGCTCACGTGGGGTTTTTAACCGCATGCAGCATCCGCATCTCTAGTGCCAGGCACTAACACCTTGTTCTCGCCCGTGTCTGTGATGCTGCTTAATGGGTTGGAGGTAAGTGGCACAGGGTAGCAATGCAAATAAAGACTGGACCCTCGAATGGGTTAGGGTGCTGCAAAGCACTGTTTGAAATCCTGAATGCAGCTTCTCATTAATTAACACTACAGTTGTGTGGATGTGGTCGCAATCAGTGCTGGAAGGGGTGCTGTCCTGCAGGGAGAGCAGTTCGTGATTCTTCCAACAGCTTTGTGTGTCGCCTCGAACAAAAAGCCGTTTACTCCTCCGTGCCTTTATTTTTACATCTGATTAGAGTCATTATGATTAAAAGCCGATGAAACATTTTCGATTCAATGACTGGTGAAGTTGGTTCTGGCTAAAAGGACTAAAGGAAATATCCCACAGCTGCTCCTCTGATGGGATCAAGCCAAGTTGTCTATTTCTTTCAGACAAAAAGGCATTTATTTGAGTTTTGTCTTTTAATGTCTTGTTACACTCATGTACCAATTACCCAACCATATGATTCTATTGAACTGCTGAAGCCAGGGTATAGACACTGCGTGTGTTAAACCATTTTGATGCACCTTAATATTTTTACCTTAATTCAGTGAACTATTCTGTTCGCTCATGAAAAGGTTCAGCTTTCTCAGAGGTCAATGAGGCTTTTGAAAAAAATATTGGGAAGTTCCTTTCTACCCTTTACCCCTTTGGAAGTATTGGAGCCCCCTTTGTTGAGGCTCCTGCTGCTTGCAGGGTGGCTAGAACCAAGAATCAGGCGCTGGAGGCTGTGACACAGTGTTATCAGCAGCTACTAATAAGGCAGAGAGTCAGGGCCTCCCTGGAGACCTCTGCTAGAGTAATGAAGCAGGATTGCCCCTTCACATGCCACTCAGCACCCGGGTTGCTGTCATTGCTTCTCCCAGTACAAGTCATGGGCAGACACAGTACTGGAACATCTACTGGGTGCCAAACAATGTTGTGTGTGCGCTGTGGCTTCTCAGAAGTAATTTGATTTCTCACTCCCTGCTCCTTGGTGGTGTTAGTTCCACTTGGTGACTTCTGCAGAGTGATTTTGATGGGACCTGGCAGAAGGGAGAACCAGCCACAACATGCATTTTCCTTCTCTTTTCTTCGCATAGCTGGTTCAGAGCCATGGCTAGATGGCCTGGAGCTGGAAGGCTTTGCCAGGGTACCACACATATCCCAGAGGAAAAACTTGTCTTTGAGGAACAGGAAAAAAGTGGGCTCAAGGGAATATGTATCTGTGATTAATCTGTTCAGCCACTGGGTGCCAATGTTGGCTCATATTTGATAGCTGGAGACTTTTTTTTTTTTTGTGGGAAGGGGAATTTTTGAAATCTAAAAGAAAATGTAATTTCAAAAGGCTGCAGGACCTGAAAAATATCCCCAAGATTGAATGCCCTCTTATGGAAGTGATCCTGGCAACAGAGTGCCAGGCAGGCGACTGCAAGGGGTGTGGGGAGACCTGGGAGCCTGGGGTTAACAAAAGAAGGAGTGGGACCCTTAATGAAATGGGCTTGTTGAGAATTATGAATCTGTGAGCCTATGTCTTGTAGTGATTAATGATGAACAACTGTTTTAACTGTGGATCAAATAATGGGTTGCCTCTGAAAAGCTTCATTAATCACCGCTAGAAACCGGGTTGCCAATTCATTACTTCAGGGTAGACATGAGCTGAACAGTTCAGCAAATTTTAGGATTGAGTGAACTCTAGGCAGGGGCTGCTTAAAAAGAAAGCAGGGGTCTAATCTGTGTTTCAATGAGCTGGGATTTATGAGCGAGGAATATCCTCTCATTGGCAGTTTCCTCTTCTTTTCCCTCCTCTCCCACAAAATCTTTTTGCTAATTGTGATCTGGGCACAACAGACACGAAGGACACAGCACTCGGGGCCATGCCGGGGCCAGATTCTTCCTTCAGCTACCCAGAAAGGGCTTAAATCCAAATCACTAGAAATCATGTTTTGTGTCTGAGGGCAGAGCCTGGCCTCCCCAGCTGCTGTCTCACAACTGGCAGCCTTCATCTGAAACGAAGGCTTTGCCTCTGTACGTTTCAGCCTGTTTTAAAAACCCTCTGCTGTGCGTTCGGTGTGATGCAAGACTTTTTAAGCTACATGGGATATATTTGAATTGCTGTTCCAAACAGCCCAGGGCTGGGGTACCCTAGAAACCATATGTGATGCTCTCTGGACAGGGAAAGAGAAAGACATGGAAATCTGGGCCAGTACAATTACTTTTTAAGTCCAAAATCATTTTGCTCACAAATCATTAGTACTACTTCAAAGGTGTAGTGGGAGCTATCTGATTTATTTTGAGAAGAAATCCTCCCTTTTCTCCTGCCTAAATGAAAGGGAAAGCTCCTTGCCCTGCCCTCGTCTCCACCCCAATCTCTCAAATGCTCTGAAATGCTTTTGGTCACCCCCAAGATTCACAGATTTACTTCAACCATTATTTACTAAACATTTCTCAGTGATCAAAATCATCAACCTTCCAGCTCATCCTGTTCGAAACATTCTCCTAAAATGATCATTTACACAGCTTTGGCTTCCTGAAAAATACGACTGTTTCTGTATGGGATTGGACAAACAAACAGTCATGTCTACACACCGCTGGAGACAGGCAGGGAAAAACGTCGGGATGTGAGCGGGGGAGAAAATGTGCATTGGAAAGGAAAAAACCAGTCAGAGGACAAAAGGTTACAGGTAGAAAAAGGACTGATATGGGGGTTGGAGCCTGTGTCCAGGGACTATGTGAGGAGGGCTATAGAAAGTGGTCCTTGAAGGAGAAATATAAATACGGTGATGAAAGGCGGAAGGAAAGGCTGAGGTGAAACAAAAGAAAAGATGGGGGGAGAGGGGGAAATGAAAACACAGTGACATGCAGTAAAAACCTGGAAAGTAAAATAACAAAGGTATTTTAATGAAACAGATGAGGAATAAATACATGAAGGATCCACTTAATAAAAGGAGAACATAGCTAAAGAAAGCGATGTAAAGTCTGTGTTGTAGAAATCCAGAAGCTGAAAAAGCCAGCAGAAATATATTGCAGAAAATGAAAACTAGGCTCTTGTTCAATCTTGACCTCTTCCTTCCCAGCTCCAGCCGTTGCAGTCCCTGGCCCCTGAGACTGCAACATCCCCACTATCAAAATCCACATGTGGGACAAGCTGAGGCTGAGGGAGAGGTGGAAGTAACATGTCAGCACCTGAGTCCTGCGCTAATTTGTAGTATCAGCACCTTATTTTCCACCACCTCATTGCTTCCAGATGGTGCCTGAGCTCTGAGCTGGTATTTAAGGCACTTAACTCACCCCAAAACCTGGCCTCTGCCTGTCACAGCACTGGCCTTTCACAGTAGAGATGTGAAAGATTCTACAAACAGACTGACTGAGAGCTTTACCCAGTCTTGAAGCAGACGAGGCAGCAACTCAAGATGCTTTCCAAGTGAATTTGGTTTTATAACTCTCCTTTTCACCCTGCACAACAGCCACCCTGCCACCTTCTCTGTTTTCAAGTGTCTTACAAACAACATAATTATTATTCAGTTCGTTTGCTCGTGGTCCTACATGTGATGGTAGGCCACCAGCAAACACCTATAAACTGTCAGTAATTATTGCTCTATTTACTGAGCCATGAAAAATCATTTCCTCCCTAATTCCAGCAAGCAAATGAGCATAAAGGCCACTCTCAGGTTTGCTGCGTATCAGTGTTATCATGACTTGTTGATGAACAATACTGGCTAAGTATAAGCTTGGCCCATCTGAAAATACAGGAATAATGTTTGCATCCAGGTTTAGACCACGATCTTGTGATCAGTCTGTGTTCTCCATCCAGCTGGGCCAATGGGTTCAGGTATGTGCAGTATTTAGCTCCTGATAAATATGCAGAGGAAAATTGAGATCAGACACCATTACATGGAATAGACACAACAGCGTTGGCTGGGGCAGTTTTAAAGCAGACTTATGCAGCGTTCAAAATGAATTTTAAGAACACAACTCAGCGTTTTAGCAGTAGCTGAGGTCATTTCCTGCTTTCAGACTATAAAAAGTTGAGAATGTTTTAGTGTTAAATATAAACTGCTGCTGCTTGAGATCAAGTGCATAGCGCACCAAGTGAAATCTTTAGGAAGATACAGCAGATTCTTTCATTTGAAAGTCCTTCTGAGAAAGGACTGGGAAACGGCTGCTCTAAATTTTCCTCTCAGTTGCTTTCTGGCCTCTTCCTGTACCACTTCTACTCCTCTACCACTGAGCTCAATCTGCTGATCAAAGCTGTGACTCATATTTTGAAGTTTTCCATCTTGTCTCTTGTCTTCCCCTAGCTCTAGAGTCAAGGAGGGCCCAACTATTTCTCTCTCTCATTCTTCCCAAGTGTCCTCAGATGTTCAGCACTCTGGAACAGCATCCTCCTTACTTGACATTGCTTGTTCAAGATAGAATTTATCCAGATGTAGGTCTCTAACTGAAAATCCAGTAGGGATCTGGCTTGCTACCATTTTCCAGCCCAGGCCCTTGCTACAGGACACACCAAACCACTAGTACACCCTTGCACTGATTTACAAACCCAAAAGCCTGTGGTACAATTATGTTTTACCAGACAAGACTAAAAGCTGAGATTTCAGGCATGTCTGTTATTGCAGCTCTTCAGTTTTACCTAGTTAAGGGTGATGCTAAAAGAGAATTAAAAGAAAGAAAGAAATGTTTTTCAGCCTCAAGGTTGTTTTTGTGAAAATAAAACATCTGCTTTGGAATCTCTAAGCCTCATTTGTACACAAAAACAGGGCTTAACCAACCATTACATTGCTCAGTGTTGCTCTGCAAGCCTTTGATTAACTGAGTCAGCCTTCTCCTTACTCATGTGACAAAGGAATGAAGGGATGGCCACTGCAAACAACAGATGGGAGAAAGATCACTTCCTGGGAAACCGGAATGAAGCAGCAATTGTGCAGTCAAAAGACAAGGTCAAAATTTAGGAATAGCTGATTGTACAAATGCTATTTGATGCTTCTGTTCAGTTTGTAATCCTTTTTTTATCCTATTGTTAATAAAACCCCCTTTGTTTTGGCGAATCTGAAATGTGCTGATAGTGCCTCTGATTTCCTTGTGAAGAAAGACCCAAAGAGAATATCTAAAAATAAAGAACCCTCAAAGGTAGCAGCAAAGGACAATGGTGTTAATTAGAGGTCAAATCCTGAAGCACTCAATTCATTTAAAAATACAGGCAGTACCTAGTGGGTAATCACTAGATTACAAGCTACTGCTTTGTTTTGCATGGCAAGTGCTGACTTGTGCCTTGCACCACTGAGCAACCTTGGCAGAAGAAGTCCTGACTCCTGGCACTGCACTTCTCACCAGGTTATGCTGAGACTGTGATAACACAACAGTCAACACAGCTGATCAGAGCTCTCAAAACTAAAAAGCTGAGTAAAAAGCAACAGGTCGAGAACAAAGAGTCTCCAGTTGCACCACGGTGAGGGTTAGGTTGGCCGTGAGGAACAAGTTGTTCCCCCAACGGATTGTGGAGCTCTGGCCCAGATCGCTTAGGGTGGTGATGGAGTCCCTATCCCTGGAGGGGTTGGAAAGATGTGGAGATGTGATGTGAGGGTTAGTGTGACGCAGAGATGCTGGGGGGAAAATGAGTCGAAGGGGAAAACGCCCGTGCCTCGGGGAAAGCACCAGCAGAGGTCAGCACAGCCGGGAGAATGGAGCAGCCACTGGGATGCTGCAGCCTAACGGAGGCAGCAGATATGGGTGCTTTCTTGATACTGAGTTCGTGCTTGCTTTCCAGATTCAAGAAAAGTAACGTGACAGAGCTTCTGATTTGAGACAAAAACCCAATAGCCAGCACCTGAATTCTTTCACAGCAACAAAACTTCTGCTGCAATTCATGCAATATGAAAACACGGGGTGTATCACTTTCTCCTTCCCAACGCCACCCCTCACAAATCGTTGCCGATATAAAAGCCAGAACTCATTCATCGGCATGAATCAGTAAAACCCCTCCATGATGGGGCTGTTTGTTCCCAGAAAACTCTGTTTCATGAATCATCTTGTATCTGGACCCGTTGATTTAAAGCTATCGCAGAAACTGGTTTTCCCTAATGTAAGGCGATACATCACGCCTGTTTCTCAGAGAACAACGCTGAAACTTGGGGTCCTTCCAGACCAAACGATGGCAAGTGCCAATACAAAGTGAGATGGAAGGACATGAGATGCAGAGACATACGCAGAGCCTGTTTCATCTCCTTCTGAAGCCGAACACTGCAGAGAGAACCTTGTGTAGCAGTGGTATCTGAGCTTAAGCTGGGAGGGTTGTACATGCTGACACACTAGCACGGTGTGATACTGCACTGGACATGCAACACAAGCCTAGAAGAAGCAGGGTTTAGCTGTGTTTTCAATCTCATTTGGTGATAACAAGTTCTTGTATAAACCTACTTGCTGTTCCAGAACAAGCTCGTCTGGAACTAGCTGAGATAACTATTCCGACAACTGTATTGCCCAGTCTGGGAATCTCCTCTACTTGATTTTCCAGACAACAGAAACTACCAGCACCCAAAGAAATCTAATTTATTGTAAGGCAGAGGTAACTTGAAATGGATACAGGCACTGCAAGATGGATATGAGCATCTACCTTGTGCCTCTACCTACTTCTGTGCACTAATATTCTTTTAAATATTGGTCAATCTGAAACACCCAGGGGTAGAAGGCACCTTGCGGCAGAAATGTAAAGATGTGTTCAGACTCCATGATCAGTATTGATTGGGTAGGTAAGTCTGAGTGAATGTCCTGTGGGAGTGAGACTTCCACAGCTATGTAGCCAAGAGGCTGAGAAGATGTTGACATCAGACAGTAGAGAGATCCAGGGCTTTGAGGGAGAGAGAGGTGTCAGTTGAAGCTGTAACCTGAAAAAGCTATTGAAAATATTTTAATGTAGGTAAATAACCTATTAATTCATAATGAACCCCATAATAACAGTAAGATCCTGGGTATTGCACAGACAGCCATGATTCTGGATTATTTAAATTTTCATAGATTCATAGAACCATAGAATCCTTAGGGATTGGAAGGGACCTCAAAAGATCATCCAGTCCAATCCCTCTGCCACAGCAGGATCACCCAGACCAAACTGCACAGGAACACATCCAGGCAGGTCTGGAAGGTCTCCAGAGAAGGAGACTCCACAACCCCCCTGGGCAGCCTGTTCCAGTCCTCCAGGACCCTCACTGTGAAGAAGTTCCTGCTGATATTGAAATGGAACCTCCTCTGTTCCAGCTTGCACCCATTGCCCCTTGTCCTATGAGTAGATGACCTTGAGAAGAGCCTGGCTCCATCCTCCTGACACCCACCCCTCACATATTTATAGACATGAATGAGGTCACCCCTCAGCCTCCTCTTCTCCAAGCTTCAAAACACCCAGCTCCTTCAGCCTCTCCTCATAAGGGAGATGCTCTGCTTTCTTCGTCATCTTTGTTGCTCTACGCTGGACACCCTCCAGCAGCTCTGTGTCCTTCNGCTTGTTCTTGCCCAGATGCCAGACTCTACACTGACCCTTGTTGTACCTCATTAAATTTCTCTGTGCCCAGCTCTCCAGCCTGTCCAGGTCTCGCTGAATGGCTGCACAGTCTGCTGGGGTGTCAGTGACACCACCCAGCTCTGTGTCATCAGCAAACTTGCTGACAGTGCACCCTAATCCTTCATCCAAGTCATTATTGAATAGATTGAAGAGGACTGGTCCCAGTACTGATCCTTGGGGGACCCCACTAGAAAGAGGCCTCCAACTAGAGTCTGTCCCATTAACCACTACTCTCTGGCTTCTATCCTGCAGCCAGTTCACCATCCACCTCACTACCCAATCAATCTGTGGTGCTCAATGATGTTTGAGGCTACAGTTCCCTGATGGGGAATGAACAAAGAGAACTGTGTTTTAAAATAAACATTTTGAGTCTGAGATGGTAAAAAAAAATCACTGTTAGCTTTATTTTTGCCTGGAATCAGTAATGTGCAGTGTTGGTTTTTAGTTTGATATAAACAGAATTGGCATTTGTCTGATAATGTAAAACATCCTAAATGACAGAGATTTACCTGGAGCAGATGATGAATAAGGCTGGAGGATGCAAAGAATCACTGCTACGTAATGGTAGGGCTCCCTCCTTTGAACCTAAGAAAAGCATACATGACATTACTTCTACACATCCAAGAAAACTCCCACTGTGCAGTAAAACCATCAATAAAAAGCCTTTTTTTCCTCTGTTACCTGACAAAAGATATTGCCCCCGAGCTGGTTTCACTGATGTAAAAAATGGAGCAACATCATTTTTTGCTGATAGATGTTTATGTGACAATTGGTTTTTACTGTAGTACCAAAAGCCTTCGGCTCTTTAATATGTAGTGATGCAGCAGTTTCTCTAAACACAGCTCAAAAAAGGTGTCTGAGTATTCCCTTTATGGCCAAAAAAGGAAAAAAATCTGGTCTCATATATCAGATGGAGTCAAGGATACTCCTAGACATGGAATAGTGTATATTAAAGAGATGTAGCTCTGTGCATCAGGGAACAAGTGTGAAACCAATCCCATCTATCACTGGCTCTCAGGCAAGTGTCGCTGCATCCATTAGTTTCACAGAAATCCAGACCTGAGCATCAGTTTATGTCAAGCAATCCTTGCATTGCATCAGATTACATTAGAGAGAAGCTCTGTGCTGGCTTGTGTTAGTACAACGTAGTCCTGCTAAAATCAACACAACCACCGCTTACCACTCAGGTAATCCTGTCACACAAACTGATGTTGACAAAAGAACCCCGAACCTAAAACCACAAAATATGTGTCACTCAGAACATATTAATGGGTTGCAGCATTAGATCTCAGCAGTGCCTCTCATCAAGGACTATCACATAGGCTGAGTGTGCTTCTGACTATGCCAATGCAATCCCATGGGATGACAGCACCAAAGAGCTGAACCTTCTCCCCCCAACTACCAGCTCTGTCTCAGACTCATCAATATCTTTACAAGAATCAGCCTCAGTTGTGTCCAGATATGCTTGTGTCATGGCACTCTAAATCCTCAGAGTCCCATCAGGGCCCCATGAGTCTGTAACCTGCTAGGACTGCAAGTAGAGGCCATATCGGGTATCTAAGTCCTCCTAAAAGGATGTTGTATTTAGTAGTCATAGAATCACAGAATTGTTTAGGATGGAAAAGACATTCAAGATCATTGAGTCCAATCATTAACCAAACTGTATCAAGCCCCCCGCTAAACCATGTCCCTAAGCTCCAAAACTACGTAAGTAGTAAAAAATGTCCAGGGCAACAACTCAACCACCTTGAGCCCCACTTTGCCTGATTTCTGAGACCTTCAGCCTGAGCAGCAGACCTTTCCCAAGCAAAAGGTTAACAGATGAACAGCACAACCCAGCGGTCTTGGGTAGACAAATGAGTGATGCTGTGTACAAGATACTTTATATAGAAACTTGTGTCAGTCTTGGAAAAGGACAGGATCAGACATCAAAGAAAGGTGTAGGAAGACTGATTCCATATTGTCTCTGATATGTTATACTATATTGCAAAAATCCATTCTTCCCAGGCAAGGCAGGGAGGTGGAGGTCCAGGGAACCTTGGGTTTTCCTGTCCTGAAAGGATCTTGGGTTTTCAGGGTATGGTACATCCTGCTGTGTAAATCAGGTGCCCCAAGTTTTGCCTCTAGGCCTTCTGGAAACCTCTTTGTGTCCCTGAGTCAAGTAACTTAGGTTCAATCATTAAGGTACCTCAGAGAAAATTATAATAGGGCATCATTTTATAATTAAGAATGGAAATTCAGTCTCCCAAATGGTTGTGAAATTAATCCCTTCTCATCCAGCATTTTCAGAATGAGAAAACTAGCCTAATGCATCTCTTGACAGTAGCAACAAAATCATCATCCATCACTTTCCACCAGGGAAGTCCCTTCATTTTCTTCATTTCAAGTCTGGGAATACCATCTTTCCACAAATGAATGAACACCAGAAAAACAGCCCCTCAGATAAATTGCCTGCTGGGGATATGTATCTTTAGATACTGCATCACAGTCGTGTATTAGTATTATACGCATTATCTTTCCCATAAGATGAATAAAGTCTTCATGCGGCAGGAATCACCCTATGTATATTCATTTATGATGAGAATAAACTTGATACATTACCTTCGTTGTGGGAATTCTGCTTGGAGACCCGGGAATCACTGGAGGACAGGGAAAAAAAATCTACTTTATTGCACTGCAAAAGCAAATGTAATGGACTATGCAGCTGACAGCCCTATGTAGACATAGAGCCGTCGTAACCACCCTACACGAATGCTAAACATACAAGCCATTGTAAGTAACCTTGACGTTGCCTCCATCTGTGGAGTATGACAACGCAGTGATAAACAGAGGCTTTCTGGAGGAACAAAATCAAATATCCTCCAGCAGGGAGATGCTTTGCTTTCATCCAGCAAGACATTTTGCTTCATGTTTATGCTTGTGGAAGGAAAAGATCCACCTATTGCTTATCTAATATTTGCTATTGTGATCTAAGAAGAATATCTTTGACAGTAAAGTACATGCTGCTCCCCTGAATGATGCTAATTAATGGATCACTGCCCTTGTAATTAGCTAAGAAATATTTTTAAGGCAAAAAAGGTGGGTGAGGCTCAAGACAATTCTGTCTTATTAGACAGGCAGCATTGCCTAATACAGTGCTGTCCATGAAGTGGTGTCCCATCATGCAGTAAAATGTGCCAAACTGGATCACTTAATTCAGAGGGATTCAGATACAGACATTAGTTCTGATCAAACAAAATTCCACATCTTGTCCCCAGCAAACAGTAAGGGTTTGTCCTCCTGTCTTCCAAGAGTTAAATGATTTCTTACTGCTAGAGAGAGGCATCTTCATTTTGTACCTAGGATCAAGATGCAGTTCTTGTTGCACACAGTTCCACACATGATTCATTTTACCTGGCATAAAATCTCCAAGAATAAATTACTTTAACTGCATCCTTCTTGTTTTGAGCAGAGGCAGAAAAACTCTTTCTTGCTTAGTACTTGCCAGGAAGGAGTTTCAGGCTTACACTTTATGTTGGAGACATACAACTTATCTTAGAATACTACTGTTGAGTAGAAGGTCATCCTAGAGCTTCTACTTAGCATGTAGAAGCTGATGTTCACAGCTCTGGCAGACCTTGTTCATGTCAGAGCTGGATCAGCATGGTCCTGGAGAAAAACAGGTAAGCAAATACACTGTAAAGAGAAGAAATTTTGTATTAGGGTAAAAAAGGTGGATTTTGGTCATTCTTTGTTTTACTTCAGGGTCTTCAAGCAAGACATTGCAGGGACCAGCAATATGGCTCAGCTTCATCAAGCTGTTTGTGTTGTGTCAATGATCTCTTGCCTAAACACCTATAATGAAATGGTAGCACCATTGATAATCTGGTATCAAGGAACTCACTTTTCAGGTTTCTCCTTCTCTATGGGAAAAGCAGCTACTAAGCACCACTGGATCCCTGAGAAACACTAAATCTTAGTTCAATTTACATAAGGAAAATGTAACTCCATGCTTCATTGGATGCTGGAGACACTCATGCATCACCATAGATGGGGAGGGGTCAACAGCCACATTTTGTAGTCTTTATTCTGGGGAAACATTTCTCCAGGCATCACTTTTCATTAAAGATACTTGGTCACATGCATCATTCTGTGAAATGTAGAGTGGGGATAATAAATCATAGTACCAGAGGGAGATGCCACCACACATTACATTAAAGAAATGCTACCTCATGATTTTGTTTAATATTGAGCAAAGCTAAATGGTTCACATCACTTACCATCACGGGAAGGCAGCCTGCAGTGAGTGACCTGGACTGGTGGAAATACACGTGTTTTAAATCCTTATTTACAATGCCATATGGATAACAAACATGTCCTTTCTCTCTTACAGGTATTCGTTAAATAACTGATAATTCCTACCATCTCTCAATCTGAAGAGTTAACTGACACCTGGTTATCTCTACCTAAGGTGTAGTCAATGATGGCATTTTCTAATTCTACCACATATCAAAATCTTGCCATGCTCCTAGGGCCCAGAATGAAATCTTCTTGTGCAGACACAAGAGTATATTTTCTAGATTTCTGTTCATAGCTTCCTCCCTTCCATTCAACTTTTTTAGGTTTCTTTCTTTGAAAAGACCCTATGAACACATGACCCTCCGTGGGCCAGGCTGCATGTGACTGAGGTCTTCTGGGAGCCAGTTTTCCTCTCCTGTTCAAATGTAAGCTATGGAGTTGGGTTCCAACGAGATGCAGTTTTCCTGACCTGCTGCATTCTTTCAAATTCTAAGACTTACATTCATTATTTCAAAACGAAATTTAACGCTTCCTTAGTGACAAATGTATCTGTGATAGAGGAATCATCACTTCACAAGATTTTTTTCCTGATTTTATACCATTCTTTTTCTTTAGGTATTCAGGCTCTTAATCAAGAGATGGATTGTCTACTCCTGGGTTCTCTTTCTAGGTACTTAACTTCAAATGTATTCAAGCGATGACTGCAAATGATGCTTGGAAAGAATCCCAGGGTTTCCAAGAAACATGGAGATTTGACCAAGTTCAGCAGACTTGCAAGAAAATATGAAAGTTAGATCACAAGGTGAATAGGCTCTAACAAGTTCTGATTCTTAGTCATGTCAAAGAGGCTGAAAATTTGTGCAGTAAAGACAGAGGAAATTCTTCTGTTTGCAAACGGTTGCAAGCTGTAGGCTGTAGCTTGGCTTTGACTTTCTAGTGCCATATGAATCCAAAGTTCAGCCGATGCCCACAGGCAAAGTCACACATGGCTAGTAATGGATGGTTGAGCCCATCCCTAAGTCTTTCCTCAGAGGGAGAGACCACAAGCATTTCTCAGCTCTATCCCTTTGCTTACACCTACTCCTTTGTAGAAGTTCGACCTCGCTGCAAAGCTGCTGTGAAGGAGTATTCAATGAAGAAATGTTTGCTTTCCCTGTGGTACACTTCAGACCTCAACAGTTATTCAGAAATACCTGATGGCCCACATTCATAGCCATATGGGAAATGGTCATAGATGTCTGCTAATGAGTTTATGATTTTAGATTTAGTTTCCATCTCTTACCTCTCTATCTGCTTTTCATAATAATGAGCTCTGGGACACGATTCACTGGGAGGAGGGGGAGCCCTTAACATTTTTTTATCTCGTTCCCACTAACAGAAGTAGTACTGGGACATAATTGTGCAAGTAATCTCAGAGGTGCTTCTGCTGCATCCTTTCAAACCAGCAAAGAGTAAATTTTCAAAGATGTGAGGAAGTTTCTGTTTGTTTCCCACTCTGAAGGAGGCAGAATAGTCTGAAGTCAAAAAGTTTTTACATCATCCCTTTTGGGTACACATAAAGTAAATCTGAGACCTCTTTGAAGTTATACAAGCATCTTTCAAAAGAAGAGGTCAAAACCAGCAGAGAGCACAAACACGCCACCAAAGTATAAATTAGACTCAACTCTGGCTAAGGCTGTATGGGGGGAAACACGCAGCTTTCAAAAATGGCCTTAATTATTTCTTGCTTCAGCTCAGATCACTTGTATCCCTAAAGGGAAGAATGCCCTGTATAAAGAGGAGGGCTGCTTGTATTTGTAAAGATTGCTATTGTCTGGAGTGATTCAAAAGATGAAAAGGAGCCCAGTGTGAGAAAAACAAGAGGGATCATGCAGTCCAGCCCTACTGAAAAGGCTTAGGGAGGTGAAGATGTGATCTCTGGGCACCATGCAATTTCTGAAATAACATCTGTTCCAATTAACCTCTTGTCCCTTAGAGTCTGAGCTCTCCATAGGTTGAAACACAAGGTAGTTATCAAATTGTCCCCTGGCTCATGGTCTATGAGGTGCTCAGCACCAGCGGCCACCTTGCTGGGCCCCAGCAAGATAAGACATCAGGCCTGCCATGAGCGAAGAAAGAAAACAAAGCCAATAACAACAAGCCACAAATCAGCAAGACTTCCTGAGACACAAATCACCCCAAAACTTGCTTTTTTAAGAGGGCTCAGTGTATTTCAGGAGAAAAAGGAGAAAAAGCAACTACTAAAATTAATTTCTGTATTCTGGGTGGCTTTTGAAATCCCAGTTTCAAGGAAAAAAATCCAGGGAGGAAGAAATGGCAGGCAATAAGTAACACTAGATTATTCAGTATTTGAGAGAGAAAAGGCCTTTAAAGGTCACCAGGAAACACAGCAGGCTGCAAGAACCTGAGAATTAGAAGAGAAAAAACCCTGATGGGTTTAGAGATGAATGTAATTCATCATGAGAGCATCCTGGATTTATCAGATTTATGACTTATCAGACACCTCACAAGAAGATGATAAAGGAACATCTAATCCAATCCTAGTACAGAATATATTCATCTGAGTTTACCTCATGTGCCCATCTGTAACCCCTCAAGGAGGTGTTACAGGGCTTCTGTGAAGGAACATTGTGCTGTTACTGGCTATCATTTTCCACCACGGTTTTGCTTCCAAAGACTCTTATTTGAAAGCATCACCCTCATGATACCTTTGTGGGTGCTAGGCAAATTATCTCTCATGTGAGACTAACAGCTGTATTGAGCTCACTGCAGCAGGAAACCAGGATCGCTTCTTGCTGAACAACCATGTTCAGTCATGAGTCTCCTGCCTTGGTGTGGTGCTTCACAAGGAAAACCCCCATGGAGAGCCCTTGTCAAACACCTAAGCTGGCAAATCCTTGGTCCTTCAGCTCTGTTGCCTAGCATATGCAGCTGAGAGTCTGGCTGGGCAAACTCTCGATTTGAAAATATCTGTTGAAACACAGTTATACAGTAATAATAATAATAATAATGATGATGATGATGTTTTGTTGTGCTGCTGCAGGTTCTACTTTTGCTTTAACCAAAATGATAACACTTGCCTTGGGCATGTTCCCAGTCAGAGGATGGTTGATCATTCAGCCTCTTTCTCCAGTTCATGGCCAGTGACAGAGAACTTTTCATCAGGCCATGTGGTTATGTCTGTCCACAAAGAGCACCTTGAAAGCCACCTTCACTTCACACTCCTTTACTGCCTTCAGTCAGTACACATAAAACCTTCTGCTGTGCTTTTGCAGAAGAACAGCAGTGATCTTGATGTATTGTTTGCAACAGGGGTCCCAGGAAGAAGAGGATACGAATTTTAAGAACAATAAATAGTTTCTTCAGATCTTTAAGTGAACAAAACAGTCATTGCAAGTTCTTCCTTTTCCAGTTTTTGATCACTTTAGTCTGATTAGATCTCTGCATCTGTTCTGCAAGTTTAGATCCACTGGACATTTTGACCTCATGAATAGAAATCCTTGAAATGTCCATATGCTGCTATTAATCAGAACGAGTTACTGTTATCATAAGAGAGAACAGTTTAGGATGGAAAAGACTTTTAAGATCTTGGTGTATTTATTTACAAATTATTCTGAAATTTGCTACAACCACTTGTAAAGATTTGGTCTGGATTATTGGACTCATTTCTCTGGATGAAAATCCTTCCCAGCTAAGAACTCTAACCTCTAGAATGTAGAGTATTTCCAGTGGCTCCAGTCCCAGCACAAAGGCTATTTACTTATTCTGCTCAGAGTAGGCATCTGAGAGGTATTTTTTAGGCTTCAGACCTTAGAAAGGACAGTTAGATGCCTGCAACCCTTAGTCCCTTAGTGCCATCACAGCCTGCACTTAGAACACAGCCTAAGCAGGATTGCACAGCACAAGGAAAGCACCGTGATCCCTGCAAAATCTGTTCCTGAACAGATGTCTGATGCATCCACCCAAGATCAGACACTGAATAAAATCACAGTACCTTTTGCTAAGTGGAGAAAAGTCAGTCTGAAGTATGAGCAGTTTACAACACAACTGTACTAGAGTCACCCAGTGTAAAAACAAAATGGTGTAAGAAAGAGCCAGCCCTTAAAAAGAAAAGATATGAAGCCATCCAAAGCCACAGAAGGGAACGAAGTTTCCAAAGGCACTTTAGGAAACATATGGTGTTCCGTCCGTCTGGTTGCTGCATTTGAGTCACATACCGGGATCTGGATGCCCTTCAGTTATGATGCTGATGATTATTCTTCCTGCTGCTGTCAGCACATCCAAGGTCGCTTGCTGCGCTTCATCTCATCTGGGTCAGGAAGGTGCATTGCTGACTCACTGTGCTTCAAGAAAAGAAGTTGGCAAGTGGATTAGGGACAGGTGAAATCATAGCATCCATTACAGCAGTAGAAACAGGGTCCTTCAGTGAACAGCCAGCAGGACCTTGCATCACCGCCTTTGGAAGGTTTCAACAGTCATTTGTCCAGTCATCCAGTGTAGACATCCACCAGGCACAGAGACGGCTGTGTTTGCACAACCCCGCAGTGCCACTGGGAGAGTGGTTAGGGCTCTGCTGGACAGATTAATATGCTTTTGTTTTCTACTTGGGACAAACTATATGTGATGGAACTGTCTTTAGGATTCAGTATGTGCTGAGGACAGGTCTTATTGCTGAGCACAGCATAGTCCTACATCCTGCAGAAAGGACAACCATCATAGTGCCTCTGCGGTGTTAGGAGCAGCTGTTAGCTGGAGTAGCCCAGAGGGGGATCTAGAGCCCTGTTTCACAGTGGTCTCAGGCAGTGCCTGTGCTGTGGAGCATTTGTCTGCCTTCCTTTCTTGATCAACCCTGGGCTGATGAAGACCACTGAAGATCCCATCCTGCTTTGGGTCAGTTGAGTTTCCCAAGTTATCAGTATGGAATCTTGCTGCAGGAGCAGTTGTGAGCAGCCAGAATTTTCCTTACAACTACTTTCAAGTGATCTTAGTTGGTACTAAACTAAACCTGTGCAAGTAAGGGGCTTATACAATTAAGTTACCCCCAGTGTGGTAGGGTGTTTTTCTCCCTGGAGCTTTCTCCATTCATATGACTCTTTTTTTTGGATCTTAGCAACTAGTATGGCAAATTTACACCACAGTCTTTCCATCACTGATGTTACTAATCTGTCAAGCTGCTGACTTTCGCGAAGCTTCTGCAAGCATAAATATATTTGAGAGTGGAGCCCTCCTTCCAAACTGGGTCAAAACCTGTCAGGGGTTTCAACAGTCTTTAGGAGGGCAAAGGACATGCAGATACCAGGACCTACTGGCCTAGAAAGACAGGCTAAAGGAGAGATTTTTTTAACTCCCCGCAGTCCTTAAGGGACTTGTGATGAAAGGACAGGCCTGGAAGGCTAAATAGGAAGGAAAGCATCACAAGTTTAGAAAATACTATAAGAAAGAATTTATCCCTTTCATTTTGCTTCCACTTGATTGGGGATGTATCACATTTGTGTGGGGACGTAGGTCTCTGAAAAAGGCATTAACCACATGTACAGGAAACGGTTATAAATGGCTTCTTCCCTACAGCATTCAAGAGTAGTTGATTAACTCGTACATGATCTAGATGTCAGATGTTTAGGGTACTTTGTTGCTTTTAGGTTGGACTGGATGATCTTTAAGGTCTTTTCCAGCCTCATCATTACTGGGATACTGTGATACTGTGATAACATCACCAGAAGAAGATCTTGGATCCCCAGGGAATCTGTCAGAGAAGGAACAGACCAGTGAACAAGTGGAACTGCCAGGTGGGTTTGGAAGATTTTTGACCAAAAGTTCTATTTCAAGGTAATTATACTGCATAGTGCACGTTCCCCTCCGGTTGTGATGGGAACAGCAGGACTCTTTGTGTTCATTTCCTCTGTGCTTTTAGCACAGATATTTCCAACAAATTGAACAAGAGAAGAATTAGGCCAATGCAGAGGACTCATGAAAGTCTCACCTGCAGCATTGCCAGGTATTGACAACCCAGTATGAATTAGAGAAAGTGCAGATGACTTGAAATCTTACAGACTAAATGCTATAACAATAAAACTGTTCACTTTTTCCACGTAGCTTCAGGAGCTAAGAAAGGAAGACTGCAGAACAGCAAAAAATGTCCTTGAGTGTTTTGTGCTTCCCTTTGTTGCTGACATGTGAAAAGCTGTAGAGAGACTAGGAAAAGCCTAAGGGGACAATCTTGATTGAACTCTAGATGCTAATTCCTTGAGGCTTTATGTATCTGTCCTGCTCTCCAACGTTTGCCATATCTGTGTGTAGGCTGGGGAGCTACTCTCCTTTCTTCACAGTTTCCTTCCTCCTTTTCAATGTATTGATTTTCTCTTCTCTGTATCTGAAATTAGTATTGCTCTTCTAGCCCAAAATTGCAGCACCTTGATGTCCACACTTGCCAGACGAAGGTTTATGGGACCACACTGCTGAATTCTGCTAGAGGTTATAGAAACCCTGGAATGGCAGCTCTGATCTTTAAATAGCCAGGGACATGTTGGCCACTGCTGGTGGCACCACCCATTATTATCTCCCAGTTACCATCTGCTGATTTAACGGATCACTTACTTTTTGCTCTTCACTTAGGTTAGGAGTTTGTGCAAAGGATGACACTAATGCAAAGCTCATGGGTGGCTGGTCCAGGACAGACTGCCTAGCCAAGATGGTTCCTTCTCCCTGACAGCTGGAGAGCCGCCAGCAGGAGCAGTACTGTGTGCTAGAGTAGTGCTCTATATAACAGGTAAAATACAAAATGAATGAGTGTTTCTGTGTGGTGGCTTGGCCCTGGCTGGAAGCCAGGTGCCCACCAACGCCGCTCTATCACTCCTCTGTTCTTGGATGGACAGGGGAGAGAAAATTGTAATGAGAGGCTGATGGGTAGAGACAACAGTTTAATAAAGCAGAAGTAAAAGGCAAATAATAAAGATTATTCACTACTTCCCATCAGGAGATGATGGTTAGCTGCTGTTCTGATATGGTCTGGAATATCCCTTTGGTCAGTCTGGGTTAGCTGGCCGGGCCCATCCCTCAGCCTGCTGTTGAGGAGAACGTTAGGAAAGCAAAAAATGCCCACAGCCTGGGTGCTGTGTGAACACTGCTCAGCAGCAGCCAAGACACTGGTGTGCTATCAACACCTCTACAGCTACCACCACCAACACAGCGCCGTGAGAGATGTCATGGGGAGGATCACCTGCATCCCAGCTTAATCAAACACTTTCTCTTAGAATGAGCCAGTGAATTGTAATCCCAGCTCCAGCAGATTTGGGGCTGGGTGGCATGCTGTAGAGCTGTTAATAGCGAAACGTGTTTGTGACAAAAGGAGGCTGAGACTTTATTCAAAATAAAATATTAGATAGATTTGGGGCTAAAAATGATTTGGCTGTCAAATATCTATCACATCTTACCCTGTGAAAGCAGCTGCTAAACCTGGCCACATGCAAACACAGACGCTGGTTTTTACAGCCCATGGAGCGACAGGCACCTGAGAAACCACCGTAAGCAAAAGACTGATAATGTGTTCTTGACACCACAGAGTGTGAAGGGAGTAGAGATAGCTTAAGTAAAAACATAACAGTTCTGAGTTAATAGCCACGGCATCTTCAGTCCTTTGTTCATCCCGAAGTCAGTAGGTAAGGAAACAATGACACGATCTTTGCTGGAGACCTCATTAGCACTAATGGCAATGCGATATCAAGCAGAGTTGAAGGGTGAACTTAAAAATAGTCACTAGTGAAGGTGACTGGGAGCTGGTTTTATCAGCTGGAAGTAGAATGAAGCCTGAAAATCCCAAACTTTTCTCAGACTAGAAGTCCCAAGGTATTTCTTATTGGAAAGATGGGAAGAGATGGCTTCTGAAATGAAACGTTCCCTAGGGTCTCAACCACTTAACCTGCGTAAGTGAAATAGAGCCAGGCATCCCAGAAAACCCTGACACCTGCCATTTCAGCGTCCCATCAGCAGAATCATGGGTGGACAAAAGGCATCTTTGGCTATCCCAGCCTTCACCTGTCAACCTGGCAGGAGAGAGCTGGCATTTGATGCAGAGCTGCCAGGCCCATGGGCCTCCCAGTCCTGGGTTAGGACAGTGGATATCTTCAGATACAGAGATTCTAACATCATAGAATCATAGAATCACAGAATGGTTTGGGTTGGAAGGGTCTTCAAAGCTCTTTTTGTTCTAACACAGGCAGGAACACCTCTCACTAGGACAGGTTGCTCAGAGCCCCACCCAACATAGCCTTGAACCCTTCCAGGGGTGGACTATCCACAACTGCTCATGACAACCTGTTTCAGTGCCTCACCATCTTCAAAGTGGAGAACATCTTCCTCATTTATAACCTAAATCTACTGCCTTCCAGTTGGAAGCCATTACCCCTTGTCCTAGCCCTATGAGCCCTGTGAAAATTGCCACAGCTTTCCTTTAGATTCTCTTCAGATACTGTAAGGTCAGAAAAGAACTGCAACTCCCCCTGGTTCCTTCTCTTTACAAGGTTCAACTGAAGCAATACTACAGCTCCTAAAACATAACTTAGAAGACCACAATGGCACTGGAATGATGGGTAGCCTGATACTGAAATATCTCTAAAAATCCAGACTGTAGAACCTATTGGAATTTTTCTCAGCAGTTTTCTGCTAAAAAAGTCAGCAGCAGGGATTAAAGGTGTGACTGTGCCTTTTTGTGGGGTGGCTTGCCAGCCTGAATTATTAAGGGCACTGAACTCTGGAGAAAAATGAAAATTACTTTGGACTAAAGGTGATCTAAATACAGAGCTTTAATTTTAAAGCCTTTGAACTGCAGGAGTGGATTAAGGTCATGTTTGAAAGATTAGTTTCTGCTGCCTCAGTTTTGGCTTTGTTTCTAATGACAAAGACCAGTGCAGATAACTTCCAGCTCTGTGGTCCTGTCAGGAAGAGAAGTGTGAGTTCAGGCTCACTGTGACCGACTGTGGCACCCACTGCAGAAGGGATGGACTGGGTGTCTCCCCACTGACCCTGGCCAGCAAGGTCATCCTTGCAATCAACCAATCCTTAACACACTTTGTGTCATGAACTCTTCTTCCATCCTTCCTTCCTTTCTTTTCTTCCTTCCCTCCCTCTGTCCTTTTTTCCTTTTTTTTCCTTTCTTTTATTCTTTCTTCTCTACCATATGATAAACCCTACAGAGAAAGAGTTTTCTCTCAGCTATGAAGAAAAACCTGCCTCTCTTTAAACCCTCTTGGGTATGTGAACTGATATATTTGATATCAGGGCTGGATTTTCAGTGATGAGGTATTTTACATATCCTGTATTAAAAGGAAAGCCATACTCAAACCTGTTGTTGGAACTCAGAAGAGAACCTGTGGAAGAGAGCAACTGTATGAAAAAAAGAGAGGAAAATCCCTTCCTAGGCTTTTTAAAGGCAATTTAAAAAATAAGTGAAATGGAGCAGAATCAAACGCCCAACTCTCAAAGAGTTAGAAGCAGGTGGGTTTAGTCAGTGCTGGGCAACACGGGGTTTCTTTCTGCCAAACATGTGCACCAGGGTCCAAGTTCTTTGGGTTTAAGTTACAGGTTCTCATACATAGACATCACATAGCCATACATACGCATTAGACTTCCGAAGCTTCATTAACATATACCACACCTTTAACTCCTCCCACTTCTGTCTGTGTGGTGTTGCCCGGTGGTCCTAAGCTGGGGTCCTGGGGTGATGTGAGAGACCTTTCTCACAGTAAACTTTTTACCTGAGGTGCTAATTGCTGAGTGTGGTACAAATTGTTGAGCTGCCCATCCATTACCTACAAGGTTCTTCTGTACCAATCTCTTGTCCTTGTGGATAACAAGGTCGCTGTTGATTGCTTCTTCCTATCTTGTCACTGTCTGTTCTCTCCTCTAGTTCCCCTTATTTCTCCGACACACCTCTCCCTTTTACATCAATACATTTTGACTACAAGGCTACAAGTTTGACTAACAAGCTACAAGCTATGATTCACTACCCTCCGCCCAATACTTAAGCACACACTAACAAGCTCTGAATGCCATTAGAGGGGGTGTTCAAGGGTTAAATGTGTCTTTCCCCATACTTTTGTGGCAGAACAAGGTGAGGATGAAGCTGTGCAAAGGCAGAAAAAGCATTTCCTTGCTATAGCAGTGCTCCAAGGGAGAGCTCTGCAGGCATCACTTGCTGGACTGAAATGAAAGAGACCCCAGGCTTGGGAGGAGGAGACAAGGAGGCAGTTTCCTTCTCAAAACAGAGTGGTCTGTGGGGATGTATGTGTTGGAGCTGAATCTCCTGTTTTCAATGAGAAAGAGACAGCTTGTAAGTCACATTGCCAAGACAACATGAGCAGAGTGTGGGAGAACAGCCTGGTGTTCTCTTTATGGACTCTTCAGCTGAAATCCTATTACCCTGAATATAGGAGTCTTGTACATAAAGCAACTATTTCTTTATCAAGAAACAGTAGAGGAACAGAACAAGATTATTTGGCAACGAAAAGGAAATTCCCAAGGATTCAACACATGCTTCTTTGATCCCTACTTAGCACAGCCCTGCAGCCCATCCCAGCTCAGAGATGCTTGTGCTTTGATGATCCATTCAATAACTCTGTGTCCTTCCCACTGTCTCCACCTTCACACTCCACCTGCCAGAGATGCTGATGCAACACAGGAGGCATCAGCATGGGTAACTGTGTACCCAGCTCTGGATTTAGGAGGCGGTAAGAAGGATAAACAGGTCCCTTAACATCCTTGATCAAGCAACAAATTAATTGAAGGCTAAGGAAATTGCAGTGTGATCCAGCCACACATGAGGGCATAGACAATACGCATACATCAGTGCAGCCAAAGTGCAGGCAGATCCCTCAGCTGCATGCTGAGCTAGCAAGGTCAGCGCTGTGTCAGAACAATGCGCTCGCATACTTGGCTTCTCAATGAGAAATGCCTGTTCCCTGGCCGTGTCAGAGAAAGGCAGAGCAAGCTTTCTTTTATCAGCCTTGAACTGCTCACCATTTGGGTTCTTTCTGTGTCATAGAATCAAATACTAATGAAATGGTAGGGACAGAAAGGGACCTCTGGAGATCATCTAGTCCAACCCACCTGCTAAAGCAGGCTTTCCTAGAGCAGATTATGTGGGAATATGTCTGGGCAGGTTTTGAATGATCTCCAGAGATGTCCTGGAGCTGTTCCAGTAGATACTGGCTGGTTTGCTTCTGGGGCCAGACGTTCAGCTTCAGGAATTTTGTACAACCTTGTAATTCATGAATAGACCCTGAGTTTTCTTACACCACAGTTTCTAAAAATAAATGCCCCATGCTGTATTCAAAACTATCAATGTATCACACAATCATAGAATGTGTTAAATTGGAAAGGACCTTAAAGATCATCTAATTTCAACCCCCCTGCCATGGGCTGGGTCACCTTCCACTAAACCTGGTTGCTGTACACAGATGATTAGTAACACGGGCTCCTTCCTTTACTGTGGCACATAATGTGCAACTGCTTTAGAAACTAAGGCAATGTCTCTCAGGACACATGAGAGAAGGTAACAAAATTGAGCCAGGTCAATAAAAATCAACTGATGAAATACTATTGAAATAAATATTGAGCCTTGTTCCTAAATAGTCCATGGGGTTAAGTCTTAAAAGAAATCAATAATAAAGCAGATATGCTGGACTTTAGCCAAGAGAATTGACTTTTACCTTAAAAGTACCCAAGTAGTGTGACTTGTGTCTTCTTAATACAGTTGGAAAACCAAATATTCCATGATTAATAACACAGAAATGAATTCCTGCATCTCTATATCTTGAGTAAAGCTGTATTGAGTGTAAATACATATATTTATTGGTGGCATTAGGCAGTGTCTCCAGGTAAGAACCTCTACATAAAGGTAATAAAGTGTTGTGGGTTAGAGACCCCTATTGTATTTTAACCAAGGACTTTTAGCTAAAGTGCAAGACACAAAGGACAGTTTAAGAAAACCACTTGCAGACTCTAAGGCAATAAAACACCTTCCTCAGTTTGGGGGCAAAAGGTAAGAGGACATTTTAATTCATCCCACACACACCAGACAAAAAAACCCCAAACACAAGACGCACACAGACATAGGGAGCTTGGCTGCAATGATCCTACACAGAACTGCGAGAAACCATCCAAAACGTCCACACTGCAGACAGTTCCTGCTCCTTTGGAGACTGCAGGGTTGTCCAACTCCCGAAATTTTGGCCGTCACAGATGTTTTAAGAATTATTCTGGTACGGTCTTAATTCTCATAAATCTCCAAAGTTCAGGATTTACAGTCACTCGAGCAAACCAGAATGATTTCAGAGGTCTAGACAAGACTGCACTCCCACTGTAAACCGTCTTCAAAGCAGCAAGCACTTCTATCCCAGCGGCAGCAGCACAGCTCAGACAAGACAACATCCAGGATGGAAGAGACTGGAAGGAAACAACAAGAAGCGCCAAGTGGGGAGAGCATGGAGGGGGGAGGGTGTGTGTTTGCGTGTGCAGAACCTTTCTTTTCAAACCCAAACTTTCTACAGAAACTCACAAATTTAACGTAGAGATTCTACTGAGCTTTTAACCTATGACATAAGGAGAGAAACCCTGCATGCCAGCAACAGAGTGACTGAAACCTTGGCTGTGCATAACCTTGGCTGTGTTCGCCTGGTGAGCTGAATTCTAGAAATTACTCTTAGCTGTAGGACTTAGCTAAAACTTGGTATATGAAAGCTAGATATAATGATCAGTGTTGACACCATTTTTCTAATGTAGAGGGTGTGGAGAGTGCAAACATGCACTGTGTAATGTGGTTTTCTATCATAATTTTTGAGGATCTGTGTCCTCAAGTAGTTTTGGAAACAAAGCAAAGCAAATATACTCCTTATTCTCTAGCAAACAAACCATATTGAAAAGCGTTAGTAAAAAAAGGAGGCTATACATACACTAACAAGCTGAATTTTAATGCAGACACCAACTTAAATACCTGCGGCATCACGATCTTGGGTTGAATGCAGGAGCTTTGCTCAGTCTGGGATGAAGAAGCTGAAGCCTCTCTGGCAGAACCAGCTATTTCCAACCTTGACAAATTCTTACCATTTTACGAAGTATAAGGGAAAAGTAATTTAATCAGTAGCGGCTCTAAAGCCTCATAGTAGACTTCTTTTCTCTCCTTTTTACTGCAAACAGAGAGAAGACAAAGCAGACATACTCTTCACATGACTGCTGGCGGATCAGAGAGCCCAGCATGTGTCTAGGTTATGCTGGCAGGTGACACATACTCAGTGGCCACCTGAACAGCTTTGAATTTTTTCTCAGCTTTTTCTTCTCTCTATGATTCCAAGAAATATTTAAAATCACACAAAGAACAAGGCACAGAAGCGTCTTGCATCAGAGTTCAAGACAACCTTATGCTTCAGGCTGAGGATGAGAACACACCCAGCTAGTCAAAGGCCTCCTGCAGATTCCTCTGAAGACAGTCCACACAGACACTTATTTGGAAGCAGACAAGTTCTCCCTGTTGCAAACAGGGTACTGTGCTAGATGGACCATGTGTCTCATTCACCATGGCAGTTTCTGTGCTCTTGGCTGATCCAGAGATGCTCTAGTAAGTTGTGTCAGCGAGCTGGGGCCAAATGTGACAAAGAATCCCCCCAAAATCCCCATGTACCGCAGAGATGCACTACAGAATTTCCCTGTGGCCAGCAGCACTGACCATGTTTCCCAACATGAAAAAGGCAAATACATAAAGGCTCTGCTGGCAGCGTACCAGAGAAAGATGCTGATAGGGCTTGCAGATGAAACCGCCTGAATAGAAGCAGCATGTGTGACACCTAGCAAGAAGAAAAAAAAAGAGAATGAGTGTGAGTAGGAGTGAATTAGTAGTGGCAGAAGTCAAATGATCTATTTTTAAAAAGATGTTAAAATATCTGAGTGCTTCACGCATTTCAGATCTCTTTGATCTGTTTCCGTAGTTGTATGTGAATATGCTTTAGATAAGTCTGTCACTGGGGAGATGGTGAAGTCCTACATTCAAATTACATTTCAAATTATTTTGTAACTGGTAGCTGGCTTGGAATACAGATTCTATTGTTGTTAGCGAACCCAGTTACAGACCTACGCAGTGGTGATAAATGTGCAGCATCCTGAAGATGATTAAAGGGAAAAAAACCCCTATTTTCATCATTCATTTTACCATTTCCATGATATTTTGGTACCCCATCTCAGTCATCTGAGATTCTCTCCTCACGTGTGATGAAGTGGCACCATGCCCAGAGAGGCAATAACTCCTGCTTAGTCTTTTCCTTCCATGTTTTGGAATGAGGCCACTAATGAAGCTTGCTAATTTGCATTTTGATATTTGTCCTTCCCCCATCCTGCTTTTCTCCCCCTCTGTTCCCCTTCTACTTTTCCCCAGTCCTAGAATTTCAAGATAGCTTTTCAGGGGGGGATTGTTTTCCATGCTTTCATCTTTCCCTCCCTCAGCTGCACTATTGAAAAATGCCTTTGTTTTTCTTTAATGGATTTTCTTGTAGTGGTGAATAATTGTTTGGTTCACTGCTTCGTTTTTCATGCTTCATTTGCCTCCTGCTCAAACTTTTGCTCTCCCTCGAGCAATTCACTTTTGTTGCTTCTGCTTTTTCCTCTGCAGCCTGTGGCTAAGCTGAGTGCTCAGCCTGGAGTTCAGGCTGGGGCTTCTCAAGGCAGCAGCTGTGCTTTGCTTTTCTTCCGGTTTGCTGATTTCTGTAGCACGAAAGCATCATTTACCCAGCAGTGTTTTGTACAGCAAGCTGGTGAGAAGGAGCATGGAGCAGGTGGGTTAGCCTGCAGTAGCACAGGGCACGGGCAGCTGGCGGCAGTAGAACAGAGAGAAATTTCTTACCTTTGTGATAAAAGTCAGGCCATGAACTCGAGACAGGTAAGACCTACCTGCTGATTGCATCTCTCTTCAGCTTGTCTCCAGACCTACTTCTTTCTTCAGTAACATGCCACTATAAGTGTGACCATGCACATGAACATTTCTACTTTAAAACATGCTGGATCAGGAGAAAAGTCTAAAAGCATGACTTTCTAGACTGTCAAGGGTTTATCTGGAGATGAAATACTGTGATACTGTGAAATTAACCAATGTACTTAGCGTGCTAGTGGGCCAAAACAAAAAAAAAGCAAAGCTAGGAAGGTTCAAAACCCTTACAAGTTGCAGGCAAAACGGCACCCGAAACTAGCTTGGTTCAGGACAAAAATCCCAAGACACATTTAATTCACCACACAGTCACCACAACACAAAGACATACAGAGATTAATCACAGGTTCTTACATAACTGGGCCAAACAGCTACCTCTAATCCCTCAAAGGGAAAAGACTTACAGCAGTACTTCTTCCTTGTGGAAACATGGAAGTCCATGCACAGGTCCCTCAGCATCAGCAGGCATTTTAAAGTGCAGTTCCCTGTTCCATGTGTCAGTCCTCCATTTCCAGCACACTGATTCCTACAGCCACAAGCGAGGGGAGAACTCTCTCCATTTCACCAAACAATGCAATTCAGACAAAGCTTTCCTTCCACTGATCCCTGAAGTGCATCTCTGTCTCCATTCACCGTGCTCCTAGGGCACAATGGCTGCCATGCCTGGCACAGTAACGTGCTTTCCTCTGCAAACAAAGAACAAAAGTGAAGCCCAGAAGAAGGAGGGGTTGGAAACCTGAAACTGGAATCTTCAAACCCATCATTCTAGCTTTTGCAGTGCTGAAGAAATTTCACAAGTTGCCATAGCAACGTCACAATACCTCGGGCTAATAAACTTTACATTTCAAACTATGACATAGATGAATTGAGAGGTTACATCTAGATGGAGTGGTGGGAACACATGGTGATTCTGGCCTCTTCAAAGCGACCACATCACAGTCCTGGATAGAATTTGCACCTCTGATGCTTTCCAGAGCATGTGCTGGGTACTCCTTCAGATGAAAACCAGGGCATGGGAGAGGGGAAGGTCCCCTATGTGCTTTGGTCTGATTCAAAGTTAGGGCTGGACCCCTGACATTCACAGCCATCTGACCCCTGGAAGTGGCTCATTTCACTAAGGGTAAGCAGAGATGACCAAACATAGTATGTAATTCCTTCTCTAAAATACACTATTTTCCCCTGAGTTCACTGGCTACCTCAAGGATTCAGACAGCTACTACAAAAATTGTGTCAGAGTAATGACATCTCACCACACACGTTTGCCCTTTCCTCCACAGTGTTTCTGGTAGCAGCTGCCAGCAACAGGGAGGGCACCTGGAAGTCAAAGCTTCAGGCACAATGTGTGTTTGTTTCTTTTCCAGATGCCATTGCCTAGCACATGCAGTTTAATCACTCTGAAGGTAAACTAAATCAGGACAGTAACTTTCCATATGGATTTAAGGGAAGAAATAAAAAGCATTCGGAATCAAACAGCTTCCTAACAAAGCAAACAGTTGTAATTTAGATTTCCTTGTGGTAAGATCAACATTTCAAAGTGATGCTTTGTCGTCTTATTTCAGGTAAACCATCAAAACAACTCCCCACGGTAGCATTGCCTCCAGCAAAACACTGAGTTTTAAATCTTCCTGAAACAAAGCAAGACAGACGAGAGCTGGCCACAGCCTGGGTCCCACTGAGAAGCGCAGATGGTGGTGGGATCGCTGGGTATGTAACAGGACTGTAATCTGCAGGTGACTTTGAGCTGCTAGAAGGTAGATGAAGAAAGACTAAATAACCCTTCAGTCACCCTTGTGAAACACATAGTGGATAGAGAATGGTGCATGTTCACTGCATTTCCCACCCCTGTCACCAGACAAGGTTGACATCAAACTGAAAAGGTCCAAGAGTCTTTCTCTGACCTTGAGTACACAGGCCACATCTATATAGCTTGTCCTCCTTCTTCCACTACAAAACTAAAGCAAGGTGATGCAAGCTAGACCAGAACTAATTTTGCATTTTTACTTTTCAGCTCACTTTCCTACAATCCCTGCTCTTTCTGAAGCTAATGGCCTATTTCTGTAGACAGTCATCTTTTACAAGTGCTAATGCTTGTTGTAACAGTTACTACTATCTTTCTTGTAATAATAGTTTTTTCTTGTCTATTAGAAGTATTTTAAATATAATTTGTAGCTAAGAATTCAGTCAAGACATTAACAATAGCTAACCTTTCATCCTGAAGAAATAGGATCGCTGAAAAAAAACCTTATTTTCCTCCATAGAAATTAAGAGAGAAGGAGGCTGAGGGAGAATATAAGGAATAAGGCAAGAAGAAACAAATACATTATCAAAAAAATCAGGTAAATGCAATACATAGGTATTATTTTGTCAAACTGCTAGGTAATATTGGCAATATTATATTATACTGACAAAAAAGGATGTGGCACTCTCTCCCTAGTCGCACATTAACAGAATAATCCCATGTTTCCAGGAGAAGCCCAGACATATTGTCTCAGATCTTTTTCAGCATACTGACTGATTTAATTTCAGGCCAGACTGTACATCAGTTTAGTCTCTGTATAAGCATTCTTTGTGGAACTCACCGTGAGGTTTTGTAAGCACAGCCTGCCTTGATATACAAGACATTCACGAGAAAATGAATTAAAGCCCAATGAACGAATATGAGATTGAAGCAAAACTCCAACAGGATTTCAATGCTGCTTTAAGTGAGGAGCACAGCCACTTCAGCCCTGCCAGGACACTCTTTGGCTGTAGCTCCATTATGCATTTGTCTGAACTCTGAAACCGGTGTTTGCAGAAACAAGTACCCATACCTAAACCACCCACCTTCGAGGCTGCAGCCCTTTGGAGTGAACATTATTCCCCCCAGGGGCACGTTGGATAGAAGTTAAGGCCATTGAAAGGCTTCCTTTCAAACTTGCCTTTCCTGTGTTTGCCGGGGTTTTTTGTTTGGGTTGTTTTTTTCCATGCCTCACTCTTGAAAGTGGAAGATGAAAAGTAGGACAGGAATAAGAAGGGGGAAGGAAGCTTCTCTAGTGTTTCCCAGGCCAAAGCAGCTGCAAGTCTTCTTGAGCTTCATGTGAACTGTACAAAAGAAAGACAAAATTATCCCCTCTCTATGCCCTTTCAATATTGTCAAGGTGACGATCCAATTAGTGCTGTGTGTTAAGCATAGAGAACGGCAGCATTCTGTTTAGTCACAGACATCTTCATCTCTGCTGAATGAACAGTGACTGATTCAGACTTCCTCAGACTGCACAACAGGCTCCTATTAACAGTAATTAGAGTGAAGTGTGTGCATTGAGGGAAAACAGCTGTAAATGCAGAAGAGATGGGCCAGGCTGGTTTTGGTCCCCGCAAGACAGATATCCTCACCTTACAGCTTGAAGTTTCTGCCTCCAAAATCTCTTCAAAAGGGTCTGGAAGTTGCCTTTGAAGGGGGAAATCTTAAAAGAAGTGACACATGTCCTGACACAGCGTGGCAAAAGTCCTACTGCAGGACATGTGAATTGTCTGTCTATGCGAGATAACAGAGTCACCTAGGTTGGAAAAGACCTTCAAGATCAACTAGACCAACCGTTACCCCAAAGCTGACAAGTCCTTGACTAAACTCTACACCTAAGTGCTACATCTATATAACTCTCAGACACCTCCAGGGAGGGGGACTCCAAATAGGCCCAGACTACCATTGCCTCGGACAAATCTCAGCCTCAATTTTTTTAAAGCTGGTATCAAAGGATGCACAAATGTTTGATTTTACCCTTGAAGTCCATTTCACTTGCATCTTGGTTAGCCTTTCCTTGTGGTCTTCAGAGAAAGGAGCCTTCACGTGCTCATTGACCTTGGACTCCACTAAGAAGACCATCTGACTTAATTAGTGAGGTTTTTGCATTAAAGTGAATGCTCGTGCCTGTTAGCAACAACAGGGCCAAGATTTCATAGAATCACAGAATCATTAGGGATCGGAAGGGACCTCAAAAGATCATCCAGTCCAATCACCCTGCTACAGCAGGATCACCCAGACCAAACTGCACAGGAACACATCCAGGTGGGTCTGGAGTATCTCCAGAGAAGGAGACTCCACAACCCACCTGGGCAGCCTGCTCCAGTTCTTCGGGACCCTCACTGTGAAGAAGTTCCTTCTGATATTGATAGGGAACCTCTTCTGTTCCAGCTTGCACCTATTGCAGATAACCTTGAGAAGAGCCTGGCTCCATCCTCCTGACACCCACCCCTCACATATTTGTAGGCATGAATGAGGTCACCCCTCAGCCTCCTCTTCTCCAAACTCAAGAGACTCAGCTCCCAACTCTAAACCTGTACAGTGCTGCACTTTTTCAGCATTAGTTCCTTCTTGAAACAGAGAGGAGCCACCTGTTTAGAGCCCGTTTCCTGCATGTCTCAAACAGAAGGGAACATAAACAGCAGTGTTGGACAACAACCAAGAGGACATGAAGAGACCTGAAGGGAGCCTGCTTACCTTGGGTACCCATATAAAGTACTAGGATGTCCTCCTGTAGGAAGCTAACAATAAAGCCTTTTCTTGTCATCCATTTTTACTCCAGTGTAATGGAGGAGACCATTTATAGGCAAAATTCACACCACCAGCAGAACAAGAGCACAATTTTGTCTGACAAAGTAAGGCCTAGGAGTGGGTTTTGATAAAAAACACTCTGGCCTCGCTCTTTGCTATTGCTCTCTTCTCCCAAGTCCTGTAATTGAACAACCTTTATTTTTACAAAAGTGCTGTTCCACAGAAGCTCTTAGTGCTCAAGGATCAATGAGAGATGCTGGAAGGTGAAACAGAGACTGACAGCGGGGAAAAAAAGGGGCTTTTGCAGCACATTCCATTATTTTTAAATAAATGACCTTAACGCATGTGTTAAGCAGGAGCGGGCCTTGAAGAATGGCAATGACGAGAGCACTGCCAGCTGGACTGGAATGTGGCTCCTTTGTTCTAAACATTAGGTATTTATTCAGGATCTAAATGAATATAGGATTATATTTTTTTTTATTTCCACGCTTCTAATAATGAAGTGAATGTCTGCCCTCCCTCAGGGAACCTACACTGACCAAGAGGCAAGCAGTTGTCAGACACTGCCTGCAGCAAAGCTTACAGCTGCTCCAGATCAAGCCGCACTGAAGAAAAGACTATTAGGTCTCTGGGGACACAGATAATAGACAAAAATGATAATGTATGTGGACAAAAGTAGAGGACAGTAGTGCTTTCTGGGATTAAGAAGTGTGTGTGTTTGGGGGGGGGGGACAAAAAGAAAAAAAGGCTTTGTTATCCCCTCCAAAATGGTCCTGGCTCTGTTTTAGGATAACCCATGACCCAAAGGAACATAATGGATGGCCCATCTGCTTGATACGCGGGAATCCTCAGGCACCATTTTGTCCTATTATGTCAAAACTGGTGCTTGAATTATCAATGTGTTACCATTCCTCAATTCCTTTGTTCCACGAAACAAAGGTACCAGATACTTAACAAAACTCTCCCCCCTCTTCCCCTTCCAAGTATCATTCCACATTCATAGGAGTGAAATAGATGCAGGTCTTCCTCCTGCACTCTTCTCACTCTATTTTCGTTAAAGAGGAAGCCATCCATCTCAGTTCAGAGCAGACATTTCCTCAATGAGCTATGGATGGCCTGAGAACTGCTAACAGGACATGGAGACTTCCATTAGTGTGCTGGCCACCAAACCTGGGCCAGCTGTGGAGAGACTAAAGGGCATTACTGTTTCTCACAGCTGTGAGAGAGATGGAGGAAACTTTTCTGCTACGCGGTTCCTATCACTGGCCACGCTTCCAGCTCTCTCAGCATCCCTGCAAATGATATTTGAGAACGTGAACTGTTTTCCTCCAGCAGGAGCAATACTCAAGCTGAGGTTGAACCTTGTTGAACATAGAGGTTGCATTGGGGTTCCTGCATTGTGACTCTGTTGTGCTAGGAGGAAAACTTGCAATTCCATGGCCTTAGAGCTTGGAGCTTGCATGAGATACTAGAAGCAAGATGTTTGAACTGGTGCCTACATCTGGCATTTCTTTCACAAACTACAGTAGGACACCTACAGTTCCCAGTAACCACTGATGCTCCAGATGATTGTTTGGTTCATCTTTATAAACATTGAAACAGGAAAAGAACACAACAGGAATCCTTGTGCTATAACATTCACCATAAGCAGGAAGCCTTCTTGTATCCAGGTAGTTTTCACTTCATTTTTGTTATTTATTTAAGTTACCCCAGGAAGGACCTGACCTAGGCCTGACTCAAGACCAAAGGAGGTGGCATTGCTCATAGAAAACAGCACAGTGACAGAGTGGTTGCAGGCATGATGTCACCATGCATACTGCCTACAGTGCCCCCATCTCTGTACTTCCTGCACAATCTGTTCCCATTGGTACTGTTGCTGGGAGCATTTAGTCCGATTATCTCTCGCACGCAGTATTCATCCTCTCCTCTACCCTGCAGCAAACCTGGCTGGATAGAAGGAAATTGGCTCCTAGCTGTAATCCCAAACCTTGTGATTCTCCTCCTGGTTGCCCAAATGTACCCTCAAGCATCAACCGGCACCTGCAAGGAGGCAGTCAAAGATTTTTCTCCAAGGAAAAAAAGAACCAGCATGGATCCAGAAGGTATGGCATCCAGACATAATCAAACCTGCCAGGTAACACCAGCCTAGTGATCCTTGAGAATGGTTTGTAGATGACCCAAGAGAGAGATTAAGAGAGAGAAACACAAACAAATGGAGGACTTGAGGGACCAGTCCATTGTAACTCCCACTATAAACCTGAGGAAGCATGCCAAGCTGCACCTGGGGTAGCAGGTGACAACCCGCTAGGAGAATTGCACTTCGAAAAAGTCCCTAGTTATGATGTCACTGTCTAATTCCATTTGTTTGATGTGGGGTGACAGAAGAATCTGACTCATTTGTAGGAGCTTCAGAGCAAAGCTCAGTAATAACACCTCTCATTTCCATAACAGAGTGCACTTAGTGATTTAGCAACATCTTCATTAGGCAGAGCCTTTTCGCAGGTGTCGGGAAGTTTAGATGCAGTTCAATTACTTGTCTGAATCCACACAAGAGTTCTGACTCAGAGCTGCTGAGAACAACATTTAGAAAAAGCATCTTCTTTTTAACCACTAACCCACAGTCTGTTTTGAAATAGTTTTTGCTTTCGGATTAAAATGTACACGCTGGATTTAAGTTAGGCTATGCAGCTAACTTGATTTCAGTGCAAAATCTTCACTGCCATTCCAACTGCCCAAGATAAATAACAAGCTAAAAATACTCCTGTCTTTCTAGTGCTTTAGAGGAATATGAATCACAAGCACTAGGGAGGCGTGACACACGTGCTGACATTTTGATGCGTTTCCCAATGAATACCAAGTCCTGTCCTCTAGATTTGTAAAAGCAGAGATGAAAGCCACAGCACCATTACAAAACACCAGTCCTTCTGTCGGAACATCCACTCTTCAACCATAAAACCCACAAAAGGAGAACTTTTCCTTGAGACCCACCTGGTCTGGGCTTGATACCTCAAAGCATGAGGATTCCTGGGTCTTATCGTGTTGTCACCTCAGCCTGAGCTGCAGATGTTGCTCTTTTCAGGGATTTACTAGGCTGTTTCCTTCAGCGCTCTCCTGTGACAATGAACCATGCAGGTAGATGTAAATTGTAGAAAAGGGAGTATTTGTACCATTTCGTGCCTACTGCCTTTCAGTATGGATATGTCTTGTCTTTGTGGTAATCTAAAGGCCAAACCAGGCTCAAACATCTGGTTTTCATCGTATCTTTTATGTTATATACTCATTAGTTTTTTTTGGTTGTAGCTTCTTGCTGTAAAATGTGTCAAGTCCTCCTCATAGCCTTACCCTTTTCATTATCCTACCACAGACTTTTTCACCACTTTTTAGGTCTTATCTGAGACAAAAGTGATTATTGGGTTATGATATTTACCACAAAACTCTATTCATGTAATGTTATACTAAAATCCCTAAATTTCTCTGTTTTCATCTGGTTATTTGCTCTGTATTTCCTCATATACAGAGGATTACATAATCCTCTGTAATTGTCTTTCCTAATTTATATAATGACTGGTATTTATTAAACTTCTGCATTTATTGATTCTCCTTCTCCAGGTGTTTATCAATGGACTCACAGGACTAATCTACAGAGCGTCACAAATGAACTCTGGATCAAAACCAGCTATTGACTCTTCCTCAAATGCTTTGCAAACTTTAAGCGAGCACATATATTCCCTTTCCAAAATTGTGGAAACCTTTGAACTTGGCACTTAGATTCCCTAAACATCAGCTGGTATTCAGCCAACTCCAACCAAGTTCATTGATGTAAAAACAAGGCAAATTGACATTGTCTTTAAGTGACAGCATGGACCTATTCTTCAACCTGTTAAAGATGCAAGATTCACTTACCCAGAAGTGAAAACCATTCTCAGGTCCTTTAAAATATGGTAATTATATTAACAATCTTGGCACAGGGTACTTTCCAGGGATTAGTAGCTGACTGGGATAAGTGGCCTTAGCCTCAAGTATCAAGTCTTCTCACTTTTCCATCAATTCACTGACAGTGTGCTCCACCTCCTCTGTTATAGCAAAGTAGTAATGATTCTTTTAAATGCTAATATATATAGCTACTAATTTACAATGTACTAAATTTATGACATGAATCATTCTCCAATTACTGTTTCTAATAACCTCACCATAAAAGAAATCTTTCCATAATAATGAATGACTGAATAATTTCTGTAATGAGAGACAAATGCTGGTGTGGTAGCATAAAGTAATGTGTCTTCCTTCCTTCCTTAACATGTAGACTGCAAATAACCACAGTGGAGCCTCATCTTTGAGTTTCCATTCATTCTGTGATCAATTCAATCGTTTTCAAGGGTTATACCGGAACAACATAGTGAGGGATCAAGTTGAAGTATTCAGGTTCCTCTTTTCTTGCATGTTTGTATTTGTGTTGAAATTATTTACATAATTATTTACATTATTTACCCAAAGAGCTTGCACAATGAAATTCAATTAATTTAATGCTCACAAGGAATCAAGATCCATAAGCAGGCTTGTTAGGAATGAAGCGCCTGGACACAATACAGGCCACACTAGCTGGTTGTGTGACTGCCATTGTGTAGTTAAAAGTACATAATAATGATACCGTCATGACTAATTTGGTGTTAACCCGAAGTGGCAGCAAGCTGCTCGGACTGGAATTTACTGACAATGTTTAACATGAAAGAAAACTGAGCAGAATAGGCCTGCAGCAGTGCGCTAGCATGTTTATATATTGAATGTAGAAATTTATAGTCTGCTTCCTGTCAGACTTGCGAAGCTGTGAGAACTCATTCAGTTCAATTTACTTTCTTAAATATGTTTAATGATTCAAGCTGTTCATTGCCACAGTTAGTGTGTGTGCTTTGCTTTCATGGCTCTTGCTAAGGTGTATATGCTAGAGTATTCTAAATTAGACAGCAACTAGTACCTTGTGCTGACAGCTAGATTAGGTCAACCCAGTATTTGCCAACACAGTATTCTGAAAATCTTTCAACAAAGATGCTTGCAAATACAGGCAGAGGCAGCTGCTCTTTAGCTGCTGCAAATAAGGGTGTTGGACAGCCATTGGGCAGGGAAGGGGCCATTGACATGCGGTGGTTTGTGTCTTTACTAAAGCAAATGTGTTGTGCCATGACACTGTCAGGAGAGCAGGGGGATGAGGTACAGATTTTTGTAGCAGTCCTTGAACTGGATGGCTACCTGATCCCACTTGTTTGCTCTGTTCATGTCTACAGATCATTTGATCAGTTGACACTGCACTAACGATGCTGTAGCAGTTGTCAGTGTTACCTCACAGGAGATTTTTGATTTTCTGAGCTGAAAGCTTATCACTTACTTTAATTTCAGAACCTGCTGTTACCTTTGTTACTGCAGTGTCAAATTCTCCTCACATGTTTTTCCATCCTGTTCAGAAAAATACATGGAGTAACGTTCTTCCAGGAATAGATCTAGAGCATCAGTCTACACTTGTCCCTCTCTAGACTGGATCTTAAGAGGCCTTAAGCGGTAATATCAGGCAAATCAGATTGTAGATGCTGAAGGTTTCAACCCCACTTTAAATACAAGGGTCTGACTAATAATAATTCCATCTTTTGTCATCTGTGCTACACTCTTGTGTTTGTTTAACCATTAGTGGGCTCAGAAAGACCCTGGCCTCTTTAGTCTACATTATCAAGGCTTCTTTAGCAGATTTCTAAACTTTCTTTGTCAGAAACATGACCTTTATGCTTATCATATGGGATGGAAACATGCTACTTGATTTCAAGTACAGAAGAAAAGAAGCTATTAAGCATTTCCTGTCTCTGCATCACTATTTGTGAATCACTGAGAGCAAGAAACAAGGTAGAAGCTCAGTGTGCTTGCCTGAGAGGAACACAGCCTACATTTAGGACAACTGATGATAATATTAGTTGCAAATGTCTGTTATATAAGATTTTTAGCAGCTTCTCACTCCTAGCAACAGTCTGACTGTCATATTCTGAAATGCCTGACATGACACCGTTTTCCTGTGCTTGCAGGTTTTTGTTTTCCTTCGCCATCTGCATCACTTGCAATTGGCTTTTCAGTGCTGGGCTGGTATTCAGTGCTGCCAGAACCCACAGCAGGAGAGGGATGGCCACTGGCCCTTCAGAGTTTGCCTGATATTCTCCAAAGCAATGCTGTGTCCTCCAGAAAGAGCAGATGTAAGCTTGGTTACTGACTTGACAGTCCCTTTTCAGGTCCTTCAGCTGTATTGATGGGGTCCTATGGCTTCAGCAAAAGCCATCTCCACATTATTAAAAGTTGTCATAAAGTTTTCAGAAAGAAAATGCTGTGGAAGAGTCTACTCGGAGTTTTCTAGATATAAATATTGTACTGGATCTGTTCTTTTTGAATCTCTTATTCTTTTTATCACACTTCCAAACTCAGCCATACTGGTCTGCACTAAGTCCTCATAAACTCTGCAGTTCTCTGACATCTTTTGACTCCAAAAGAATACATAGCATTGTATTATTTAATTTACTTAACAATTAATGGAGCACTTGAGCAAAATATAGCAAGGACTAATTGGCAGAGGACGCTGTAAGAGTCCTATAACAGAAACACAAATGATACTTGGCCAGCGCATCCTTTTCTCTTCGCTCACCAAGAGATGTCAATCAAGATGTCTTTTCTCTGACAGACCGTCCATCTACTGGAAATACTTAAGAAGATTTGGATCACTTTTTTCCCTGTGTTAACAGCATCCACAATGAGCTCTTTATCTAAGGGTCAACAGGTCACTAGCTTGTCAGCTTGGATTACTCATTGTTTCACTCCCGGCTCCTGTTCCCCTGACCAGCAGCACAGCATGAGGGCTAGTTTTGTCCTGGGATCTGTTCTGAAGGAAACAACTGGGCATGTCTAAACAAACCCCATGAATAGTTTGATGCTTAGATCAATCAAAGACAGTTCCAGTAGGTTTTACGGCCAGGGTTATGTCAGGTTTCCATGTGCAAGCCGGGTCTCCAGCAGATACCCAGTGTAAGGAACCTTTTCATATTATATGCAGCCCACAGTCTCAGCAGCTTTCTGGAGAGGTATGAATGTACTGCAGGGCTCTCATTTTCCAAATGTATTTAAAAGAAAATGCTAAATCTCTTTTTTTTAAAGTTCAAAAAATGCCACCCAAGTCCACCATGAGGTGTCTAGGACAAAAGAGAGGCTTCACGTGGCCTGGTAGGGAACACAGACTTTTGTAGCTGAAGGATTTAAGTAATTGGAGAAGAGAGGGACTGGATGAATCCCCCTGTTTACCCAGAGGAAGCAGCAGTGTGGCTTCATGATAAGAGGTCAGAGACTCAAACCAGGCTATGCAGCTCAAAATTAGAAAGACTAAGGGAAACTAAATCAGAACAAACCAATAGTGTTCAGAGATGTTGGCTGGATTGTGAAGCTCAAAGAGTATGGTCCAAGAGCTCAGTGTCAAGATGACGACCAAAATGTTAGGAGGGTAACACATGGGCTGACACTGAGGCCCATGCGAACATTCAGTGATTCTATGAAGTGCAATCTCAGACAATCTGGGGATGACACTAGGTTAGGCAAAGTGGCTGCAATAGCCTTTAATCCAGGGAAACCATAGAAATTTGAGTATCGTATCATCGTGCCAACAACTGACCACCAATTGCAACTTGGGAGGTTGAGGTAAATCATGAAGAGGGTAACAAAACACTGAAACAGGTGATAGAGAGATCTCCTTTTGGGGGACTTTCAAAACTTTGCTAGACAAAGCCACAGTTGATTTGGCCTGATCTGGGGATGATGCCTCTTCAAACAGGACACTGAACAAGTCACCTCCAGAAGTACATCCCAAATAATGCTGTTGTGAGCCTTTGACTGCATTATTATTCTAATGATTCAGCCTCAGAGCCTCAGTGACATCTAGGGTGCTTTGGGATAGGGTTTGTACCCATGAAGCTGTAATATAGCAGAAACATGGCCTAACTAGGGAGCCACAGCTTGAAAGAACCTCCCAAAGGAAGGCTTAGAGGGTAAGACACATTCTTCACGATGGTTGACTTTGGAATCAATTAAAGCTCTTAACTTAGCCAAATAGGCTGCCACAAGTGGGGAGAGTGTGCCAAGGACACTGACAGCAGGGGGTTCCTGCCCAGAGCTCAGCAACACAGAGTCTAAAGCTGGCAAGAAGAGCTTCCCAGAGGTCCTTACCTGCATCTTGGTTACAAGACAAACACGAGTTCAAGTTAGCAGTTTTTTCAGTACACATTTGTGCAGATTTAACAACTCAAATCCTTTCCACCTATCCCAGGCTAAAAAAGCGGCAGATCCACCCAAACCAGCCAAACCTGTCATCTGCTGCTTTTTCATCTCTCTGATAGGTTCACTGGCTCATTTCACAATAAACATAGTAGGAGTCAGAGCTTACCTAAAGGGTTGTCATCATGAGACTGAACACTTTTCCTCTCACCTTTGCAAGAAGCAGGTTTTTGGTGCTGTGTCTAGCTAAGTTCCTTTTGCACCAGTGGGAAGCCTTTCTCCTTGCTTTGCAATACATCAGATTTACTGATTCATATGTATTTGGTGTTCTGCATATGCTTCACTTAAGTAACACCATCAAAAATTTGGTATCAGGGTGCTTTAAGGAAACTACCTCCTTGTTTGCTTTTATTTATTTTATGGTGTCTTGTCCAGAGAGTGTCACTATACCCAGTACAATCCTGCAGGTCTCCTTGGAGAGAGGATGAAGATAACAGGAGGAAGCTGAACCACACTGACACACAGCCATTGTGCTGCCCTTTACTGAAAGAGGTTGATGAGATCTAGAAGAAAAGCTGTGTCTCGTAGCACAGGAAATACAAGCAATGCTTCAAAACTGGGAGCAGGGAATAAACTCCCGCAGCCTAGCGGTATCCACAACAAAAAGGCATCCGTGACAAGAAGGCAATTCAAAAGCAGTGATTTTCATCCAAACCTCCAATTAGCACATGTTCAGTTGGCCACTGATTGCTGACTTCATGTATTTGTGGTCATGGAAAATTATACTGCACGATGAAGAAAATTATTCTCATGGAGCACAGCTGCGTGGATTCACAACCTACTTCTGAACATCACAAAACTGTCTCTCAAGGGCCATCAACAAGCAGCCTTGTTCTGAAGGAAACTGTGTTTGATCTGACAGTGCTGGAAGTGTTTTAAAATCACTCACTGAGCAATTACACTATCGGCTGCACTCATCTTGTAGAGGTTGAAATTTGTTCACCTAAGAAATGATATGCTGAGCCTGTGTGCATAGCTGGAGATCAGTCACTAGAATAGTCAGGGGGGTATAAGAATATATGAGTCAAAGGGTGATTGTTTTCCTGCAGAACTATTATTATTTTCTCAAGATCACATTCCTCCTAGCAGAGGTATAGCACTGTCTGCCAGGGCCAGTAATTCAAGGAGACAAACACCTCACAGGTATGTGAGCTTGTGAGAAAAAGCTGAAAAAAAAATCACTGTTCAGTCAAGCAACTTCACTTCAACTACACAGAGAATCGGACTGTATGTAAGGAAGCCTTTGATTTCGGTTTATAATTGTTGCTGCTTTCTATATCTGACCTTTACCCATTGCCTGCCCAGCACGAGCTCAATAGACTTATGCTAGTGTTCATCACTGTCCTCTCAGTGGAGCTTTAGTTTGACAGCGTTAGTGTGAGACACCTTCTTTGTTGCTGCCAGATGAGCAGAGATGATGTAAGGCAGCAGAAACTTGTCAGATCCCATAGTGAAGTACAACTCAGGATTCAAAGCCAGAAAAATAAACTCCTGAATGGCTGTCATGCTTCAAGGCTGAGAAATTCTCATTCCAGTTTAAAGCATTAGAAATGATCTTGGCTCTGTCTCAGTCTCTTGTTTTGTGGTGTCACTTCTGACTATTGGAAAAGACAACAAAATTTGCTTCAGAAAAACGGCTTCTTAAGAATTAAAACTGTGGATTTCAAAATATTGAAGATAATTGACTCCTCAAAGGTTTGCAGCCTATTTACCATAATAATATTCTGATCTTCTTTTACACCTGCTTTTGGTGATTCAGAAATCACATTACCCATAATAAAGAATTAGGATCTATGACATCTTTATGCTCCAGGCTAACATCACCATCCTGGGTTGACGGAACAGGAAATTTAAGGCAATTTAGGCAATGATTTTGTTCACTGTCATTTAGTAAAAATGTAAGATAAATGGGAAGAAGACACAGACCTCCTTAAGGGCTAGGGTACTGATACTGCAGAGTTCTCCTCTTAGAAGTAGCAACAACAGGCACTGAATTAACAGAAACTACGCTCATGCCACCAGCTGTCTGTGCATTCTCCGAGCTCTTTTCCTGTGAAATGTTGCGTTTCCATTGAGCTTTAAAGTCACAAGAAACGAGTTAAATTAGTAGTGAGTATATTCGTATCCTGTATGTTAGCTTCTCTGATGAGAGGTGGCAACTTGATATGCTAATAGCATATGTTCAGTCATCCCTCTGGGCCTTGAATATAAACCAGGGATTTAATTTTGCTGCTTAAATGGGTGGCGCCAATGGGTTCCCCCCAGCAGTTTCCAAACACATGCATAGTTGTCGTTGCACATAGCATGTTCTCATGCCCTGTGGTGATGTGCCTGTGCTGAGCATCTTAATACCAAGAACAGCAAACGGTGGTTCAGGGATAGATTTTACAAGCCTCGAACCTGAAAATGTTTTGATGGATTTTAATGAGCCCACACTTCACTCCTGTCGGCCCATCCTTATCCAGAAACGCTTGCTCACTCTGCCCTCCTCTGGAAGCCACAAGATGACACTTGAGGACCCAAGGCATCTGTGGTTCCGTGCTCTCTGCTGTGCCAGGGCAGATTTCCGCACACTGTAGCCAAATGAACAAGATGCCACAGACCATGGATCACACAAAGAATTATTAAAAGAAGTGATGGAGAGGGTGCACTGGAAATAACAGCATAGGGATGCACTGTGCACAGCTTAGACCTCAAAGGGCTGCAATCCAGGCTTTTCGCCAGAAACAAAACAGCAAGCATGCAAATTGATATAAGCCAAGGTTAAACTTGGTAAAGAAAATCAAAACCATGAGTGAAAACTTGTCACACAAATAAATAGGAAATTAGTGCGGTGTGTAGTGAGGGTGGGCTAGATGGACACAGCAGATATAACATTATGATGGGATGGCTCCAGATCCAAACGGGTACTTTGCCTCATTGTTCAGTAAGAAGGGTGCTGTTGATGGGTTAAAGCAATAACTGAAAGGCTGATGGAGATGAACACAGGGACAGAAATGACCACATCTGGCTGTAAGGATACGCAGTCTGCTCTTTGCAAAGAAGGTAACGTACACGCCGAGATCTGGAAAACATTCTGAATTTTTAGTGAAGGGCATCATCTGACTAGCAAACAGGAAGTACCTAATCTGTGTACGCAAAAGAGGGAGGGAAATAATCCAGAATTTAATCCAAATTACATGCAAGACATTGAAACAGTGAGTATCATTGAAATGGTGAATATTTGAAAGCAAGACATTAAAAAGAAACCAGAGTGCAATACGGATTTATAGTAGCAGCAGCTTGGTCAGATGATTATTGATACCAAGGATGACAAGATCTGTAAGATACTGACAAAATGCAGAAAGAAATACAGGAAAAATTAAAGGAAAACTACAGCTAAAACCCTACTAAACCCAAAGCTAAGTCTCATCAATCTGTAGCACAGCAAGCTATCGACACGTTATAGGAAATGATTATTTATAGGGGCTATATGAATAAAGCAGCAAGAAATATTCATTCAGCATCAGCAAAGCAGGAGAAATAATAATTGGTCTGGAAAGAGCTGCTGTTAGTGGAAACGCTTAAACTTTTGGGATTGATTTTTTAACATCTTCATTAATGACTCTGGGATAAGAAGTTGGCCTGTACTAATGAAGTTTGGTGATGATACAAAGCTCAACAGAGAGGCAGAATGTAATATTGTGCGGGAAAGACTAAATGACCTTGAGAGTAGATTATTAGAGATGGGATGAAATTTAATTGCATAATGTGCAAAGTCACGCACTTAACGAGCTTATAACATGAACTTCTGCAAATTGGGAGTTACAGATGAAAATGACAGAGAAGAAGGGAGACCCTGGAGCACCTGATGATTACAGGAGGATTGTGAGCCACCAGTATAATATGGTCATGAAAAAATCAAGTGCCACAACTGGGAAAATACCCTTCCTGGTCTAGCCCATTAGAGTCATGCAAACATCCCCATCCCCAACTGGTCCTGGACCATTTCCTACCTGGTACTCTGTCCTACCCCATGGATTCATTGGCTCCAGACAATGCAAACCCATTATGCAACAAAGACATGTTCTCCCAGAGTTAGTTTTCATGGCCTAAAGAAGTAAAATTAGTTAGAAACTTGATCAGCCTCTATAAATAAACACTGTGGTTTGTAGCTCTCCTGTTCCCCAGAAGTGCAATGTTACAGAGATAAAAGCCCAAACAGAAAAGAGAAAATCAAATAAATTTTGGCTGAAAATAAAGAGAGCTTTGTAACCAACTGAAAAGGCAGATTTAACTGTGAAATAATGGAGGACAATAAACTTGCTTTAAAATGGAGCTCAAATTCTTTAGCATCCTCTATTCACATTCTTTCCTGAAATGAACCCACTAAAAAAGCCCTCAGTCTGATTTGTTCTGTAACAGCAAAGTGCCAACTTCTTGGTGCAAATCCACATTTGTTAAGGAATGTGCTATTTTTTACCAAACTCTTATCATTTTTTTATGGAAAAACTCAAAAAAACATTCCATTCAGGTTTTGTGCTTCAAAGGGTTTCTTTAAGGTAAAACCTGGCAGAGAAGTTTTGTCATAGAGTATTAAATTATTTGAGCTGTTTCCCTAGTTTCTATAAACCTTTGATGCTTTAATTGCTAGGACAACAATTGGACTGACAAACGTTCTCCAGGAGGTTTCTTATGGGCACATATATTTAATTGGCTGTCTTCTTCTCCATGGCTTGGAGAGATGTTTCTTTGGAGATCTAAAGTTCTCACCTTCCTTCTAGTCCTGCTAGAGACTAGTTGTTAATTTATAACCCTTCATTAGCGATGTCCCCTCTACTTAAAGTCCCTGAGCACTCCTTTTTGAAAACATTAATTAAGATATTCAATTTCTTTTTAAAATATTTCTTGGTTGTCACAATCAGATGTGACTATGGAGATCAGCTAGGAACTCAAGGATATTTTATGAATCCTACTGGTTTTCTCCAGGTTTTATATTCATCCATAGCTTTTTTGAAGAAGTATGAGGAGTATGTGGTTTTCAGCAGCATCTAGGATGATTAGATACTTGCCATCTCTTCACATTATACTGCAGTCCCATAGGAAAATAAAGCACAGGCAAGACGAAAGAGACTGAAATGCTGTTGCACACAAATGCCCATGTTGAGCCACTCCATCATCTGTTCATTCACCCATGCAGAGGAGATGACACCTTGAAGGGTGCTGCAGGTCTGTGGCACTTAATGTTCAGCAGCAGGACTCAGACAGCCTGTGTTGGGTAATGACATTTCCGATACTTAGGGAGAGCCAGCTCAATGTAATGACAGTTTCTAGGCTTTTGTCCAACACAGAGCGCACAGCAACATAGGAAGAATGACAGACCAATACCTGACCTTAGTATTAGGACCAAGCTGCTGCACACTTTCATGGTGTCAATCAGAAGTCCTGGACTGGGAAGGGACAAACACAACTCTCTCTAGAATAATCACAACCCATAGTTAGATTTTGACCTTCTACTAAAGGCAGGGAAGTCATGCCCAACTAGTGAGGCAATAACTGAACATGAACATCTGCTGAAGGTGTTTCTGGAGTTTTATGCTTCTTCAGAGTTGATGACCTGGCAGCAGTGATGAACTCCAGCAAGATCTGCCAGTGATGAGTTGCTGCCAGAACCAGATCTCCTTCCAACACAACAACTGACACCACCTTTCTTTGTACACACAGAAAGACACTGGTATTTGTGGTAGGATGTGGAAAGCATGGATGAATGACAATAGAATAAATTTCCTCTGTCTTTTATACACACACACACACAGAGAGAGAGAGCCATGTCTCAGAGCCATTAAAATCTCAGCCATGGTGGGGAGATTTCTCAGGTTCTGTGAAGTGACAGCCCTTGGCACTTCTCCAGTCAGCCCTCCTGCCTGAGAACAAACTGATTAAGTTTTCCATGCCCTGAAGCTAGAGGCCCTTAAGAAAAGGAGTTCTCTTTTCATCCCACAGCTGCAAAGAGGCTATCACCCAGACAAAGTAATGAGGATTTTCCAGCAGTCTCACCTTCCCTTTTCCAACTGCTTTTCTCACTCTTCCCCTGCCCCTCCTCCCTCCATCTCCAAACCACTTGCTCATTAACACCTGCAAAAACACACCCTTCCCTCATATACGTAGACACACAAAGTTGAACAGGTTCCATTTGCCTCCAGAGTGGTTGCTGCATCTGCTTGTGAGGCTGCCAGTGAGGGCTATGGATGATTTAAGAGGCTTTCTCGTCGGCAATTTAGTTAAACCTGCTGTGCGCAGCCAGGTCTTGTGAGCAGGAAGACGGATGCACATTTTAATGACTGAATCAGCATATATTGGGCACGGGGGTGGCAGCAGTCTCACCCCCTGGGGGCTTGCCAGTGATGACAAGCGAAAAGCTCTCTGCCTGTTAAAAAGCCCCCGATTGCTGTATGCCACTCTGCTTGATGCATAATCCAGATGGAGCATTCCGGGGCTCCCCAACGCCACTAAAGCAGACCTGGTGTTTGCAGGTTTATGCTGATGCTGTTTAGACCCCAATTCCAGCGCTGCATCCCAGAAGGGATAAAACTGTGAGGCGGAGTTACTTCGACAGCTCGTTCCACCCTTTCTGTTGCCATGTGAAGTGGTAAGGGAGCACATCAGCCTGCTGACAGGCAGGAGGGCTGTTTGATAGGCGCACACTTCCCCCCATGCTGGTTGGTGTAAACGAGCTCACCTTCACCATGGCTGGTGGAGTTCTGTTGATTGGTATCTGCTGTGGGTTGCTGGTTTTTTGTACATGTATGAATATACAACGTTCACAGACTTCAGCTTTCCTGAATAAGCCCCTGTCCTCCATCTGTCTTTTTTATCTCCAAACAAAACCTCTGTGGTTATTCAGAGCCACAAATGTGAAATTATTCCATCTCCACGGTGACATTGAGATGATTGAATTTATACTGCACATATGCTTGTTCACACATGCAGGAGCTCACAGCCATTATTGCTGTTGCTGATTTATGTGGGTGCCACCCAAAGCTGTGTGCATTTATGTACATCAGTTAGTTCGAAACATTTTGAAAATAAATCATCACATAACAATCTAAGCAATCAGAAGAGTATCCTATTATCTCTCTCATCTCAAACTATTCCAGTCAAACTACCAACCTTCAAATCTGGTTTTTTTTTTAGCCCTTCAGATGTTATGTTCTTGCACTTCAAGCTCAACAGTTAAAGTCGTTTTGGGTAAATGTGTCAGAGTGAGTTGAAATTTGAGGAAAATATGCAACAGACTTCAGGTTTCATCATGTTCTTCTTTACAGGTTACATCACACAGGCACTAGCCATGCAAAACATGACATCTGCTGATTTATTTCCTCTGCAAAAGGACAATTAACGGATTAGCAAGATAGTGCCATTATTGTTTAGGCAGAGTAGCATTGACTTTATGAGTCATTGATCTCAGTAGGAGCAAGTCTCTGGGTGATTTAAATCACAACGTTCTCACTGAAGTCTGCACAAGGTAAATCACCAAGTTAAACCAACTAAAGACACGAGGCCAAATCTGCACCTGACCTAGAGAGCACATGTGGGCCTAAAGGCAAAGTTCCTAACACACAACTTATTAGAGCCATCAGAAAGACACTTGGTTTTTTGAATGCTGGTTGATCACTGGCATCAAGCTACTCAGCCTGCATCTACAATAGGAACATCTCAATCCTCAAATAAACTAGCTATGTGATTTAGACCAGATTATTTAGGCAAGAGCTGTGGGGGGAGATTCTGGATCATTGTTCTGAGAGCTTGACTTTACCAGACTTCTGCTGCTGGCCTCCAGCTCAGTGATGGAGCTCTTCAGTGGCTTCTAGAAATCCCATTACAGTTTTATCCCTCTACATGCCGGAGGTCAAAACTTTGCTCATGTCCCAGTTCGACACTGTTCTGATTGTGGCAAAACTGAACTCAGCAAGAGAGCAAATTCTCTCCATTAAGATTAAAAAATAGCAAAAAAATGGGATACTTCTCATTAAATAAATCATATGAACAGCCATTTGCATATGTTTTGCATTCTTGGGCATAAATTTTTAAATATTTTAAAGTTCAGGAAACCTGGGAGGATTTAAAACATGAATCCCTCTGAACTGTGATCTAAGTTATTTTTCCCTTAAGAATAATGATTTATTTGGTCTAAGCAGTTCTAGCTTTGTTATTTTTTTAATCTACTGGGGCTTTTGATGCAGTAACTTTCTACAGTTACCCAGATGATAATTGTAGATAAGGGGAAAAAACAAAGAGCTCACAATTAATTATTAAATTTGACTGTTAATTTTAGAAACTTTCAGCAAATGGTTCACAAAAGAAAACTTAAAGATACAGGGACATCCTATCGTATGGTATTTATTTCTCAAGCTCCCTACTCACAAGCTGTAAAACCCATTTTAAATATTAGAGAAGCTGCACTAGAAAAGTACATTACACTAGATACATATTTGGTTCTGGTTCTATCGAAGATCTGTTACCCTGTTCACAGACACTAACCCTATAAAGATGACTTTTAATGTCACTGAACAAAGACAAAATGCTCTGCTGCAAAGAGGGCAGATTCAGTAGAAACCATTGCACCTAGATCACTGGTTGGTCTGCCTTTCCATATACATGATCCTTTCTAGTACTGGTGGAAACAGACATATTCTATCCAACTGTGTTATTTCTCTTCTCTTCATTAAACCAGAGAATCAATACACGTGATGACAGAAAGGCCAGGTTAGAATAAATTGAATATCAGAGTTCTCCTTTACTTTCAGAACAGGCTGCATAAAGTATCCTCCTCCTTCCAAACTGATCTGTTCTCTCCACATGTTCAGGAGGTTCTAATGCCTTCAGTGACAAACTCTGATTACAGGCACATTTGTCTCCCCTAAGCTCTGCATACTCATCACTCTAGCCTGTGCTCACCAGCAAGGGAGCTCCTCATTTCCCAGACAAACCTGTATAAAACTGTAGGTTTTCTACCTTCAACACTGTTGTTGCTGAGGTTGTAACTTCAGTTTTGAATGACTGCGTATAACTGGGGCAATACAAAGAACGACAACCTGAAGTGTGTTCTTGGAGTACAGAGCAGATGCTGCAGCAAGAAAGAGATGAAAAAGCGATGATGTGATAATGAGAAAGAAACCTGAGAATATTTGCAGGGCAATCAATATAAGGTCCTGCCATAATATGTTTAGAGGATTGCTTCTGCTATAGCATTGTGCTGCCTGTCAATCATCCAGTAGATCAGCAGGGATCTCACAGCAACATTGAGGAAAAAAGCATTCTTCATTAACAAACCAAATTAAAATATTAAATTCCTCACTATTACACATACAGCAAATTTGGCACCTCATTTGACTGCTGGAGGCAATTGGTTTATAGAACCATGTTTATTCCACTTAAATATTATTAACAATTCCCAGGGAAGTGGTGCAGTTACAGTAGCTCCTCCATTAATCTTGATCATATATACAAGAGTGGAAGCTTGCAACAACATTATGAGGAAGGAGTGCTTATTGCTTTATTTCCAAACATCACTATGCAGAAAATTATGATCTAATGAGACTACTTGCTAACTGACTATGAACTTTCCTGGGGCTGGAAATGCTCTCCCGTCAAGAGCCAAGGCTCTTGCAAGAGTTTTGAGCTCCTGCCTTTGAGTTGTTGCTTCATCTCTTCCTGCCAACATGATGAGGAATTAAAGAAAAAAAATCTAAAAGCAAAAAGCCTCTTCCCCATAGAATGCTTTTGCCTCGCTGAGGAATATTGTGAGGTTTCCTCTAAAAAGCAGGCAACTCTGTCTGGATGCATACTCCTTCAAATAGAACAAAACCACTGGCTTTTCCCTTTCAAGGGAAAGCCAAGTCCAACATGCTCCTGTTGTGTTGATGTTCTCAAAGACTCCTTTGTATATAAGAATTTAGGAGCAGCCAATACTGGGTCAGATGAAAGCCTGTGCCCATCTAGCCCACTGCCTGTCTCCAGTAGTGACTGGCTGTTGATGGCCAAGGTAAAGAGTGGGGTAAGGGTGTAGTCATGCTTTCCCAAATATTACCCCAGCTTTCAGCTATTTGGAGAACAGGGAATTCCTGAACCATAGCTCATAACTTCATGTTTAAAAGCCCTGAATGGATGTTTCTTCCATGGATATGTCCAACAATTTCCTAAAAGGTGAATTCCTGCGGCTTCACTAAATATTTTGTGAAGACATACATCCTTTGGTTCGATTCAAAGCCAGCCCCCAGTGGGTTTCTCTCCTACTCCTGGAAATGATACTAAGATATTGCCCTAATTTATCCTCCTCATGGTGGTCATTATGATGAAATATTATAAACAGTGAAAAAAGCCACCACTATTTTACCTGCAGTTACTCATCTCTTACAAGGTCCTTCAGTAACTCACACAACAGAGGTGTCCAAATCAGAGACCAAGACAGTCAGCTGACTTTCATCCCACACTTCCCAGGAATGATACTCCACAATGTAGAAGGGTATAGCAAAGGAAGAAATACTTTTTGCCTCACATTTTGCTAGGCTTAACCATGCTGAGAAGAGCAGTCAACTGTGAATTTTTGTGCCAAATTAGCACAGGTCATACAAGCTCCATACAGAAAGTTATCTTCAAGAGCTAATTTAACGGGAGAGCTTCCCCTCTTACCCTTTCTAGAATACCAGCTAAAGCTTATAGACCCTATAACAAAAGAAGTTTGTGAAGTTGGCAGGTGACTCTTGGAGCAGCCTGTCAGAGGACATTATGGAAAGATGTTCTAGAAATGTACAGCACATTGTAGGTGAAATCCCTGCTTGTGAGAGGGTCTGGGAAAGTGCAGGGGTGAAGTTTGTCCTGTTCATATGTTCTTCACTATAGGTTTGCCACGCCTGCTGGTGGTGATAGTACCCTGAAATAGATGTACCTGTAGTCTGACCCAGACGAACTTCCCTTATAAATCCAGGCTGCCATGTTCGTCAGGGCAGCTCATCACCGACATACAGCCCGTTAACACATCCCTGTTCCGTGGATGCTCTAAATACCGCAGGAGGTTTTGCGCTCCCGAGTTGCGCTGTCAAAGGGGCAACACGATTAAAAAGAAAAAGAGGTGGCGAAGACCACACAACCAAGTGAATTCCCACGCTGCTAGGCTCTCAGTGGCCGGCTGTGCTGCCGCTTTTCCCGGCTGCCAGCAGCTCCTTTGTCACCAATCCCAGCCGGGAGGCAGCGGGGCCGGCGGCAGGAGGGCTTAGGACCCAGGGGGACGGCAGACGCCGCGTGGAAGGACCCGGGCTTTGGTGCACACGCCTCCTACAAAAAAAAAATTAAATAATTCCAAGCCCCGTGGAGCTGCTGCTCGCTCATTCACAGTTTTCTAGAGAGATCTGGACCTGGGAGCCGGGAGATCTTTCTCATCCACCCAGCTCAGTAGCAAGGACACCGCCGGGGGGNCAGCGGTTCAGCACCGCCGGGAGGACAGCGACAGCCCCGGCCCCGCGCTGCGGGAGCGGCCGCGCCCCGCCGGCCCTGCGCGCTCATCCCTGCTTGTCCTGGCCGGACACCCCTGCCTGCCCTGCCCATCCCGCCCGAACATCTCTGCATGTCCTGCCCGACACCGCCTGCTTTCTCCTACCAGCTCATCTCCTTGCATGCTACCTTCGTTGCTTGTCCTGACTGTCTCCTTCCCTGGCTCACTGTCTCCTGCCTCCATATCCCCTGCCTTCAAAGCTTGTCTACACTGCCTGCTCTGCTCCCTGCCTCCTCTGCCTCTTACCTGGCCTGCTCTTTCCCTGCCTCATTCTGCTCCCTGCCTGCCCTACCTCACTGCCTCCCTGCCCTGATCCCCATTTTCCCTGCCTGTCCTACTTTTCCTGCCTGCTCTCCTTTGCTTACTTCTCCTTCCTCCCACCTCTTATCTACCTTGCCTTTTCTGCCTTTGGTTCTCCTTGCTTTCTTGTTTTCTGTCTTCTCTCCTCCCTGCCCATTTTTCTCCTATTTCTCCTTTTCCTGACCTTTCTACCCCTCCTGTCATCATTCTTCATCACTAACCTCAATCCCTGCTCTTTCAGGGCATGGAAAAATTCAGCAACTCAGGGCCTAGGTAAACAGAGGAAAGAACATAAGTTGAAAAGGAAAATGCAGATCCTGTTTGAGAGCAGAGAAGTGACAGAGATGGAGGGGGAAGGGTTAAAACCAAGAGTTAAGGGACGAGGGAAGGACTCCAGCCAAGTACCGACAGATAGGAGCTTGTCAAGCAGTACCAGATACCTGTTTGCTCCTCAGCAAACTGATGTCTGTTTTGAACAGGTTCATTCAACCTAGAATGAGAGAAATGAAGTATCAAGGGGAGGGGGGATATACCAGGTCAGTCAAATGTTATAGTGACCCAAATGCAAGCAGTGGTGACTAATGGGTACAGGTAAGAAGTTAGAAGAATTACTTCTACTCTGTGAAACCTTCACTGCATGAAGTCAAGAATCAAGTTTTGGTCCCTGCAAGTACAAGGGTGTTCATACAGAAAATAAACACAAAGCAAATAATGGCTGGAGAAACCCTATGTGTGCTGCTGGCCTGACATTAATTCTATTTGCAATGGATTAATCCTGGGAGGGTGGGGAAGGTCATGGGAGAAAGGGAGCTTTTCCTTTTCAAAATGCTGATTCCTCAATCTAAAAAGCTACAGGAATAATGAAGTTAAAGAGCAGATGGCTACTCATCGTCCCTCACTAAACAGCAACCGGACCATATTTGGAAGGAAAAAATTAAATTACAGAGAGGCTGCTTTCATGTGCTCTCTGAGTAATCAGATGATAACGCAGATTTTTCTCCAGCACTAGAAGTTAATGCAATGCCAACATCTAAATGACATATTATGTAAGAGCACGATGCCATGCAGTACATAGCAAAGGTAAGGGTTGCTGTTTCACATTATGATAAGCCAGATAGCCTTATAAAACCTTCTCCGGTTTGCCTAGCTTGAAGTTTGCAGGGGCAGCTTGTGCTGTCAGCATAATCAGGTCTGATAGGCATCTGTTATGAAATGCTGCCAATTATTTTAAGAAATCTGTTGACTCATCCAGCTCTGAAAACTATTGTTTCCAAAAAATTAGCCTTTTGTAAGGCATATTGCAAAACAAGGGAAGATATTACAACCTTCTTCAAAACCTTCTTAACGGATGATATCACTGTTTATATCTTAAATTCTGGTGCAGAGACCAGAGAGTCTCGTACTGAGTAGCACTGAATGGTACTGTAAGTGGTGTCATTGAGCTCAGCAACAGAGGAACTGCAGAATCCACCTCATCATACTGAGTCATAATTCCTTAAATTCCGTGCTTTGAACACAGGGGTTGTTTCAATGAAACACATAAAAGCAGCCTCCACATTTTTCAGAAGACGACTATGCCAGTTAAAACACAACTGATTAATCAGTTAAAATAAGAATTATCTTCACAAAAGGATGGAAATATTTCCTTCAAACAAAGCCTAGACCAATGCAATCCTGAGTTTAGGGGTGCTCTCACTAAAGCAGATGTGCTATCACTGTTGTTTGGCAAGCAAGTACTATTTTCTTTCACAGCCCATTGCTGTGGTGTCTGGCACATACACAAACAAGATCTGACAATCAGACTTAACAGTTGAGGAAAAATAAGTACATAACAGCAATTTTTTAGAGAAAGAGGAGTCTAGTGAGCAAAAGTTGACATTGGCTTTGGTGGATGAGTTATAAGTCCTGATACTAATCCTGCTCTGAGAATTTAACTGGAGAATTTGCAAAAGGTTTTGTGTTTTGAGTTTGTTGGGTTTTTTCTTCTTCTTTCTACCCTACTCCCATAGAATGATGGGAACCTTTCTGTGGCATTACAGATAAAACAGAAGTCAGACAATGATGGGCAGTAGTACAACACCACTGCAGCTCTTTATTTTTGGGGGACTTAATTTTTAGAATTAAAATTTAGAAGAACTGTAAAAATAGGTAAACCTGCTACTGAAGACACAGAACTAAATGTTTTGAGAGTATGCTTTACTTCTTCTGTGTATCTTTGTGCAAGTTGTAACACAACTTTGACAGCACACTCAGGGATTTTCAGACACTAATACTATTTTATATATATGCCTTAGTAACAGGCTTGGGGATCAGAATTCCTCCCTCAGGTACCACTGAGAATTCCTGTAGAGGAAGTGTGTGCTATTTGGGAAAGTGATCTCTTTGTCTAGTAGCAGCCAGGATGCTTTTTGCAAGTTGAAGCTTCTCAATTGAACAAGAAGATATAGAACTAATAAAAGACCATTAAGAATCAAATCTAACCATTAACTTGATTGTCCCAAGCCCACCACTTAAGCTCCAGATCTACACAACTTCTAAACAAGTCCAGGGATGCCAATTTCAACCCCTGCCCTGGGCAGCCTGTTCCAAGGCTTCAATGAACTTCCTCTGGTGCAACTTGAGGTCATTTCCTCTTGTCCTAACACTTCTTTCTTGTCCCTCAGTCTGCTGCCTCTACACTGGGGACACTAGGTGGGACATTGCTCTCTACCTCTCCTTTTCCTTGTGCAACATGGCTTCATATTTTTCTAATGAAAAGCATTATACTTAAAGGGAAAGACAGCCCAGATGTTAAGTCATAAGCTTACAGCTCAGATGACCTATGGTCTGTTACCTGCACTGTCTCCTTCCTCTGTGTTCTCAGACAAATCACCCAGAGTTGCATATCTCCCCACTGCCTGTGGAGGATGCTGGCATCCCAAAGTCAAAGACAAGATGGACTCAGGTTTTCTCCTTGCTGTCTTGAAATTAGTTCATGGAGCTAGGGTATGTCCCTTTCCATGGCTGAGTGCTCCATTTCCAGTGTGGATAAGGACCACAAAGCCACCAAGTGCCACAGGAGCTATTCTTTTTAGTACAATTTAGTACAGCTGTGGAGTCATCCTCCCCCTGCCCTTATGAAGAAATCCCTGCTAAGCCGCACATAGCCCCAAGATGTTTTCCAAAGCTAACACTGAAATATTTTTTAAAAAGCAACGTCATGAGATGACACATCCCAAGATGAAATAATTCTAGATTACCATTTTCCCTGCCTCCCTCTCTGCCCACTCCCTTCTTTGGTGACATGATTTTAGTAGCTAATATCTGCATGCACACTAGAAATCAGAAATTATATAAGACGACAAACCATAACACTGATGACTATTATTATTAGGTGAGGATCAAACCCTAGTGCCTTCCCTATTTGAAAGCTGTGGTGAAGAATTTTTGTATGACTTCCAACTGAATGGAACATACTCAGCTGGCAGAAGCAACTAAAATCTTTCTGGAACTCAAGCGGATAGAGAAGGAGCAAATGGATGCAAGAACAATGCTCCAAGAAACAAACGCTATGGCAGGGACAGCCAACAGGGCAGGAACAAAGTGATCCAGGCGAGCACCAGCATCAAAAAGAGCAGTTTTGGGGCAATTCTCAAGGGATGTAGAGCAAATAGAGCTGTCACTGAGGAGAAAGCAGTAATGCAAACTAAGGTTTTTGTATGCAAAGTGGTACATATGCTTCCTTAAGATACTGTTTTAATTTTGGTTGATAGTAAAAACTACTTGTGTAGTAACATTCACCTAACTACATTTTATTTTTGAGCGTCAGGCACAACTATAAGCTGCTTGCCTGAAGATGGTATTCCACTTCTGGATTTTGCCCATCCTAAAGTAGTTACTCTGTCCCTCATCATTCTCTTATTGGGACTGAAAAATGACTAAGCCAAAGGGACGTGTGACACCACAATTTTGGTGGTAGTTTCTCTCCCCCTACCATGTTAATATATAGTGTTTCAAACTTCTGTTAAATATGTTTGTTTAAAGCAGACTTTCATTCCTCTAGTGGGATGATTTATTATAAGTGACTGTGAAAAGACAATAGAATAGCAAATAGTCCTTTGGGAATAGAGTCACATCACAGGAGAAACAGCTGTTGAGACTATAACAAAGTACAGTGTGTCAACAGACAACAACAACATTTGAGATATGAGATGGGGGAGAAAGCCAGCACCTTCATCTGAAAAAAATCCAAACCACTACCCTGAAACAACCAAACCCAGAGTCCCTTAAAAACAGGCAAATGTTTCAAAGCTGTACACACCACCAGAAGAGAAAGAAATTGCCCTGTGTGGGAAGGGGTGAAAATGAAGAAGGTACTTCAGTAATACCTTTGGGGATTGGAATAAATCAGTAGCATTTGAGAAGCACAGTTACAATTGAACTGGGCAGCTATGAAGCATTAAACTTATTGTCAAGGTAAGCCATGGGAGAACCAAATCATCCACCAACGTAAGTCAGGCTCCTTGAAGTCAATGATGCTGGAGCTGATTTGCGTTATGATTCAGAGGGTGACGACAGTGTTCAGACACGGTTTGGATTACTGTACAATATATAACTTTACACCAATAAAGTGCAGTCAGTCAGTTGCAGTTGATGATCAATAATCTATAGAGGCTGTCCTGTAAGATGTAACCCATGGCCTTATTTCCATTCTGGTGGTAGAAGTCAGAGAAGGAAAAAAGGAAAGGACAGGTTCACTCTCAGAAAATGGATGAGCCCACTGCAGGGATCAGTTAGCAGTCCTTAGAACTGTTGGAACAGGTCCAGAAAAATGGTCAGAGAGCTGGGACACCTTTCTTATGAGGCCAGCCTGAGAGAGTTGTGCTTGTTCACTGGAGAAGAGAAGGCTTGAGGGAAACGTTATTGCAGACTTTCAGTAATTAAAGATTGAGAGATACTTTTAATCAGGGCCTGTAGTAATAGGAAACGGGATGATGGTTTTAAAGTGAAGGAAAAAAGATTTGTATTGGATATAAAGAATAAATTCTTTATGATATAGTTGGCAGAAGACCGGAACAGAGTGCCTAGACACTTCATCATTGGAAGTAATCAAAGTCAGATTGGGCAAGATCCTGAGCAACATGATATCAAGTTGTCCCTAACCATGGCAAGGGGTTTGGACTAGATGATCTTCAAATGTCTCAAAAACAGGACTGTGATTGGAAGACACAAGAGCTCCAAAGGTGTTTCAATCCATAGCAGGCCTTAAGTCAGAGCAGATGCAGACTCAAAATAAGCTCCTTGATTAGAGGTCTCTCTCTGATGAGCACACCCTTAAGGACAAGAATTATCCTTACCTTACTACTTATTAAAACTAGGTAGGGAACAATTCCTTATGCTCTACTCCCCCATGCCAGGGTCACACTCACACATGTGTAGCTCCTCTAACTAGCTCACGGAGGCAACTATCACTAAAACCACATATCTTGCACGGGAATACTGATGTCACAGTTACCTTGAGATCTTAAGCACAAAATATTGACCTGGTTTACTCCAGCCTGTACCAGTTTTCTATCACTGGAGTTCAGTTGATACCACTAGAGTTACCTTACTTTGGTCTAATAAGGCAAAAGCAAACCAAATTACGGTACACATGCAATCCACCTTCAACACAACTCCTTTAAGAGTCAACCTGCACTCATGGATCACCCCTTAAAACTTCACAGCTTGCTGTTCTAGAGTCATCGGCACTCCACAGTTCCTTGCCAAATGCTGCTGCTCTCCCCTTTGTTCAGGACGAGAGTGCTGAACTCAGGAGCAGCTGAGTGAAATGGTTGGTTTACTGTAAATAATTCATAACTTTCCAAACAGCCTTCTTCAAATACCCAAGGTGTCTTTCACAGAGGGATTCCCTTTAATTCTGAAACCTGATTTTTCTTCTCAGATATTAGAAAGAGAGAGGGATCATTTGAGCAGTGGGGAGTTTTGTTTGCTTGTCTGCTTTTGTGACGGCTGAAAAATTGGAAGGATTTGATCTTTCTTTGCAAAGATTTCACGTTGGAAGATGCTTTGATCTTATTTTGTACAATTGTAGCTACACGGACTGCGCTGACAGCCTCTTGCTAATTGTATCACTGATGTGTAATAGGTTCGCTGTACCAGTTTGCTCATACATAACAGCTTAAGCAGCTTTACTTCTAATGCTTGCAGAAACTTTCTAGGTAAAGCACAAAAATGAAAATGGAATTTAGGACTAGGTATTCAAGAAAGCTATGAGACACTGAACCAACCCCCACCACCCCCTGATTCAGAATAAAATACCTTCCTTCACCTAAAATACCAAGACCATCAAATAGAATCCTTAGTGATCAGAAGGGTCCCCAGAAGATCATCCAGTCCACTCCCCCTGCCACAGCAGGATCATCTAGACCAAGTCGCACAGGAACACATCCAGGCGGGTCTGAAATGTCTCCAGAGACGGAGACTCCACAAACCCCCTGGGCAGTCTGTTCCAGTGCTCTGTTACCCTCACCGGGAAGAAGTTCCTTCTGACATTGAAATGGAACTTCCTCTGTTCCAGCTGGCACCCATTGCCCCTTGTCCTATTACTAGATGACCTTGAGAGCAGGATTCAAGCACTCTAGTCATTCCTCATGTCAGTGTAGAAAATATTTCCAACAAGGTTTCACCAATTAGGAAATACTCCTGATGTTGGTTATGTTGGTTGAGTTTTGGGTTCATCTGGGGTTTGTGTTTTTAAAATCAGTTTTACCATCAAATCAGAGGCCAATTGACAGAAAACAAGTTTAGTGATAAAACCAAATCAAAGACAGAAATGTAAATCTACGAGCTCAGGAGGCTGAGATGTTTTTCCTATTAAGGGTAGAAATTGTCTTGCTTTTGTCATCCAGGGCTCAAAGTTCTGGGGTGTTGCAACTCTCTATACCTCTGTAAGACAGCTTTGCAAACTGTGTTCTAATTCTAAAAACAACTTAATATAGTCAATTAATCAGATTGCCTTTCAGAAAGCTTGGGTATCTGTGTTTGACATACCAGTGACTGCCATGTATCTGAAATGTGCCCATTCTGAGAGTGCCTGCACCTTCTCAGGTCTGAAGCACACACACAGCAATTTTTATTACTACAAAAAAGTTGAGAAGTGCCTTCCTGTAGCCTTATGCACATTTAATCTTTTATATATTTGCTTTTCCTTTTAGTGAGCGGTGGAAGAAACCACACTGTCCTTTGGATGGATTATGCCACATGTGAACTGCCCACTACCCTTTCTGTAAGAATAAGGAAAGCTCTTTGCTTTTATTTGTTAAAGATCAGCTTGAGAGGAAAAGGCTTCTGCATGGCTCTCGCTCAGAGCAGACCCTCAGGTGAATGGGATCAGCACTTCCACTAAACCATCTGAAGTCCAGAATTTGGAACAAAGATTTTTGCAGCGATGACCCACTTACAAGCTGGACTTAGTCCAGAGACTATAGAGAAAGCTCGCCTGGAACTGAATGAAAACCCAGACATTTTGCATCAAGATATCCAACAAGTCAGGGACATGATCATCACAAGGCCCGACATTGGGTTTTTACGTACAGATGATGCTTTCATCTTGAGATTTCTCCGAGCCAGAAAGTTTCACCAAACTGAGGCCTTCAGACTGCTGGCTCAGTACTTCCAGTACCGCCAGTTAAATCTGGATATGTTCAAGAACTTCAAGGCTGATGATCCAGGAATCAAGCGGGCTCTGACAGATGGGTTCCCCGGAGTGCTGGAAAATCGTGATCACTGTGGCAGGAAGATTCTTCTGCTTTTTGCAGCCAACTGGGATCAGAGTAGGTAAATGTAGATAGTGTCCTTATCTTTTTACACACACCCACACTTACCCTCTAACAGCGTATTTGTGACCACGTTGGAAGCAGACTAGCCATTTTCAGTAAACTCTGAGAGTCCATTTAGCCAAAACTTCCACCCGATTCCCTCGCACTCTTCAGACACACCGCCATCGAGAGAGGAGGCGAGGGTCACCAGCCGCTCCTGTGGTTTTCCATAAACATTTCCCATGCTGAGCCAGACACCGCGGTTGCTATAAATACATTCATGCTAATGCCGTTTCAGTAATGCCATGCTCGACAGAAAACATGTCTCAAAACTTGTGAGGGTTCTCATAGCTCCGGTACAGAAGCAGCTGCCTGTATTTATTCTGTCTCCAGACTTCTTAACAGGGCATTCTTATTGTTTTAACTCAGGAACCAAGTTATCTTCAAACTGCCTTGTGATTTGTACACACTCAGGTTACTGTGTGCTTGTTAGGCAGATAAGTGTGAGATTCATGCAAGATGTGTTTTCCTTTGGAGTCATTGTTGTACAGACCGGTATGAGCAAAGATATCTCCCAGCCATTAGTCTAAAATGATGTCCTTAAGTGTTAATGTGATTAGTCAGCTTTCACTACCTATTTGAAGCGATACAGAGAAAAGGAGCCAGTCCAGAAATACCACATTCCCATTGTCTGCATCACGAGTCATTCCATCCCATTTTTCCCTGCCCTCAGTGTGATACAGAGAATCATAACCAGCTGTGAGGTTACTGGGAGGTCTGTTGACTTCTGAAAAAAGTCAGATCAAAGAACAAAATTCAAGTTCAGGGTTTGAGTGTCATAAACTCAGGTGATTTGCTGGTAAGATTAGGCCTTGGTATGACCTAAGTCTGTCCATGAAACTGTCTGATCATTAGGAATCGATAGATTGGAGCTTGGAATTTGTTACAGAAATTAGAGAATACACATACAGCTGCAGGTTTTCTGGGGAAACATCTCATAGCTGTGTAAAACAAAGTCCAGAAGTGGTCCTCATTTTCCTATGCTCATACAGACCTGATAAACACTGGAAGTTACTGAAATGTAACTGCATATACAGAAGTATTTGGTGAAATCAAGAACTAAAGCAAGTGGTAAAATCCTATGGACTACACAGGCAGTAGCCATAGCCTTTCTGAGCTGTGAGGTTGCCCACCAGCCACAAAGCCCTTTCTTTACAAGTGGCCTGGAATGAAAGATGAATGAAAAAGTATCTTGAATTAACAGAAAGCTGATGAGCTTTAGAGGACAGAAGCACCAAGGCTCTGCTGGCTGCATTAAAGGATTTTGGTATTATAAAGAGGCAGCTTTGGATTTCTGATCTCTCAACAAAATGAATCCTCCTTGTGATTAACCTCGTACAGCACGTCCTGCTCTCAGGAAGCAGAAAGTGCTGCTGTCTAAGGTTCCTGCAGCGAGACTGACAAACCACTCAATCCTGTCAGGTTTTGGCTCTAATTTTCTGGGAGTTGTCTGATATGCATCTGTGTGCATGGGTGGGTGTGCGCTAAACCCAAACTGATCCTGCATGCAAGACAGCTGGTTTCTGAAAAATGGCATTGCGACTTGCAAAGAAGAAAGGCCAAGGCACATAGAATATTCTCTTCTAGGGCTCCTCAGTGAAATCAAAGACTACATGCAGATTTTATCTGTGCTGCTTCACAAAGAACCCTTAAACAAACAACTGCTTATATCTTGCACACATTATGTTGAGAAGCCTTGCTATTGTTGGTTCTTCAGCAACAGCAAGATGTTTCCAAGCTTGCATTTCAGCTGAGAGCTGCTGCAATCAGTTCCCAGGAACCCATCACACAAGACGAATGGCTTTCCTAATGTTAGTATCATTTTCAGTTGGCTGTAACTTCTCTTAAAGATTAAATAATGATTTATAAAGAATTACTTAAAATCAGGAGACCTGTTGAGGGTGCATTCAATGCCACTGACCACACCCCAGCCAAAGATGTTTAGCAATAGCAGACCCAAAGCAGACCCCTGAGGAGCACCACTCATAGCTGTTCTCCACTTGGACACTGAGCCATTGATCACAACATTTTGAGTGCAACCATGCAGCCAATTCCTTACCCATTAAGCAGTCCATCTGTCTCTATTTTAGAGACAAGGATGTTGTGTATACCCCATCAGGTCCCATGGACTTGCAAACCCTCAAATTCTTTATAAGGTCACAAACTTGATCTGTCCCTACTCCAGGTGTTTCTTTCTTTCCTAGTTCCAGCCCTTAACTACATGATCTGGGTGGCATGGTTCAAGTTCTTGCATGCAAAGAGTGAGGTTGTTATTTTTCTAGGCAGAATATTAACTCATAAACTGATTTTCAGCCCAAACATTCATACCATTTATGTTTATGGCACCACAGTGATTGTACATGATCACAGGTCAAGGAAGCAGAAGCAGCTTCAATCCTTTTGGTCTAACAAATACACTGATTTGTAAAGGGAAATATTTGTGTGTCAGAGATAGGTTAGTCTTTGGACTTATGTTCTCAAAGGTCTTTTCAACCAAAAGAATTCTCCAATTCTAATGTTGCTGCTGGGATAAATCAAATCCAAGTTGTTTTAAACAGATCCCCTATATCAAAGATACAATTTCTGTGAACTGTTTCTAACAGTTTTACTTTCACAAATATAACAGAAATCTAACTTCTCCAACAAACTAGGTTTTCATTTCCAGTCTGTGTTTTTAACTTTAGCTTCAAGCTGCTGGATGATGTTAGGTTAAAGAGGCTACAAAAAACCAAACAGCTTCCCATGGTGGTACTTATGTCCTCACCACATCATCTTTTAACCTACTTTTAAATTCACTGAGGATGCAGCACTGCAGGGTAAGTCACTGTAAGGCAACAAGACAACAGTGCCTTAGCTACTCTGCACAAGTGGTTTTTGTACTCACTTTTAAGCATAGCAAATATAAAATAGTTAACCCCTCTTCCTTGAGGGATAAACCCACCTTGTGCTGTCCATAAGGTAAAGAACACATGTACAGGCATCTAGCACAAGATAATGTTCAACAAAGTATTGCACTACCTTAATATCTTTCAATGTATTTGTGCTGCCAAAGCTTAAATAGGTTGAACTTCTTGACTCTGAAAATTAGAAGTATTTCCAGGTTGCTACTACCCTTATCCTTTCCTGGACTTTTCCTGTCTATGTGGTGTTATTGCCAATATGCAGATGGATGAAGTGAATGCAGAAATGTCATTAATAACTGTGGTAACATCTTTGTTCAGTAGTTCTCTCCATGTAGATACAAGATTGTCACCGGTTTTTAGCTACTCTATCACATTTTGAGCTCCTGCTCAGCTCAAATCTGCTTTCAAGTAGCTGTTTCCTGAAATACAAATAGCACTGGTAAATGTGTCATGTATTCTTATCCACATTGTGGGCACAGTCTAGCATGTGATTCACGCTCTTCTGTGGAGCTAAACCTGTCTTCCTCATACATCACCACCGCATGGTGGTTGTGACATCCACAAAGTTCACTGGCAAGAGTTTTGGGTTTGCTTTCACATAGTTGAAAAAGTCATTATCCTTGTGACCAAAGCCTCTTTGATGGCTGGGAAAAAGCCCCCAAGTAGTAAATAATTCTTATTGCCAGATCATTAGCTGAGCTCTGTCATGGTGCCAGGGTTTCATTCATTGAGAGTGTGCTGCATGGTTCTTGCTCTAATTTTTTAGACAAGTCTCTTAGAGATGATGTCATCTCTTTCCAGGTCCTGAGTAGGGTATTCCAGACCTGCTAATACTAACCACATGATACAGAACAAAACCAGAAGTATCAAGTGAGTGAAAACCAGTAGATGGATAGGAAAGAGAGCAGTTTGGTTCCTCATTGAGGGAGGGGAAAATTGGTGAGCTGTGTCTTGTGAGGATCCATAGAAGGAAAGACCATCATTCACCCCAATCACAGCTCAGTCCTTAGACATTCAGAATAATTCAAGTAAAAGGTTGGACCTCACCTCAACCAAGCACCACTGCTTCCAGTGCATCCAGCTTTTAAATGGAAATAATGGAGTAATAAAAAGAACAAGATGCAAGTTGATCTTACTGGAAATTTTTTCTATGAACTAATTTGCATCATAAGAAACTCCCAGCTGGTAAGACACCACCTCAGGTACATATAAATGTACATTTCTGCTGGGACCTAAACCAGGACTTCACGTAAATACAAGTGTGCCTTAGGCTAGATTATGAATAGGCACATTTTCTTTTCACCAGTCTTACCAAGCCTTAATACCTCACTTCTGATGCTGCTCTAGTAAAGATGAAGCTTTAAAGAAGTCAGATCAGTGTCATTTTGGCTACTGGAGAAAATCTTCATTTGCTATAGCAGCTGTTCCTTGGTCTGCTGGCAGAATTCAGGGTGGTAGAGGAAGGAAGCAGAGCACAAGCAGGATACTCATTTTAAGGGGTAACAGATGTGCAAATTAAATGTTGGACAAAGATGATGAGAATGAGCTCTGCCTTGAAATGTTTTAATTTGCTTGGAGGCTGCAACTTAATTCGGTTAGTACCATTTATTACAGAAGCCGTGTTTGGGAAGACAATTGTAGCCTAGATGAACATCAGAAGGAAGACATACACAAATGTCAGTGCTGGGTAGGGCTGAGAAGGAAATCAAAGAGGGAGAAAATGCCTGAAAAAAAGGAAGACAAACAACAGCTGGGAAAGTTATATAGCATATGCAGAAGAAAAAGAAGCCTGACCAAGAGCACAAGGGAACAGAGGGATCAAGGCAATCAAACAAGTATTGAGATGAAAAAAAGGTGACCTGAATGGTGTCAGGCTTAAGGATCACTGAAGAGTGGTGAATGACAATGCCAATGGGCAGATTTAGACTAGATCTTAAGAAGAAATTCCTCACTATGAGGGTGGTGAGGCACTAGAACAAGTTGCCTAGGGAGGTTGTGAATACCCATTCCCTGCAAGCTTTCAAAGCCAGGCTGCATAGAGCTACCTGGTCTAGTGAGAGGTGTCCCTACCAATAGGGGATGGGGAGGCATTGAGCCAGATGATCTCTGAAGTCTTTTGAGCCTAAATCACTCTATGGTTCTATGGTTTTAAGACTTGACTGCTTCTGTAAGATAAAGGTAAAAAAAGGCAGGTTAGAAAGTGGCTCTGTACAACCTCCTTCCTGTGAGGAAAATAAGCTAAATCCTACCCACAGGCTTCATTTAACCGAAAGAAGTGCAACTGATTAAGAAATGTACACACCAATACACAGTTTCTACCCACTCCCTTTCTTCCTAGACCATACTAAGCAACCCAGGTAGTGTCAGGGCTTATGACTAGGTAGAAAAAAAGAGAAATTCCATAGAGTTGTCCCTAGAAGGTGACCCATGTGCCTAAAGGGACCATATCTGTCCTTGTCACAGCTGGTATCTACAAAAGAACATAATAATATGTCAACAGAATAGCACAAAACCAAGCATCATGACACTGACCTCAATTTCCCCTTCTATTTCTGTATTTATGACTTGTTTTTCAGCCTGTAGAATCACATGTACCTTCCAGAAGTCCACACACAAGCGTCTATTTTAGACCACACGCAGAGCTGAACTATCACAGTTACTGTAATGTAATGTGTTACTGGAATGTTCCTCCCCAGCAGAGAAGTGGGAAACAAGAGAAAACCCCATGGCCTGCAATGAGAATAGATTCAATGAAATATCCTAACTAACAGCAATGCAAGCATAATAAAGAGTCATACTCACTTAACAAAGACACAGGAGTCACAATAGGCCAGAAGGTTGCTCCTTAGAAGCAAATTGGTAACTGCACACCTCTAGCAAGGAAGAGGAGAAACAGGAGAAGGTGCAAACTTCCCCTTTTATCCTGAGTGTATGGATGCACCTGTAGCCGGTTTGGAGCAGCTGCTCAGTCTTTTGCTCCTCCCACCTTAAGCTCCTGGTGGACTCCAAACTGCTAAAAACTTCAGAGCACAGCTGGCCTGGGATCCTGTCCTACCAACACCAGGACAGTGAGAGAAAAAGGGATTCTTCCAGAAGAATGTTTTTCATACATTTCTCCTCTGGCTTCACAGGGATTTCAGACAGGAGATAGGTCACTTCACAAGCACCCTTTGGGTTCACTTGCAACTTATGTTTACTGTTGATTGGGCTAACTAAAGGTCTTACAGCTAAATGTTTGCCTTGCAAGTTAGTAAAGATGAGCAAAAAATGCAGAAAACTCTAGAATGACCTAGAAAAGCAGCATTTATTGTGCAAGGAAGTTAGAGTGTAGTGCAAGAACATGTCGGATATTAATACATGACCACATCTTATATGCAGATCCTTTATCTGTGCAGTTTCTTCTGGATTTTCAATTAATTTTAACCTTTGAGGAAAACATCAGGTCGTTATGGACAGAGCAATTAAGGAGTGTACATATTGTGCAGTGGTGGTCAGAAAAGTTAATTAGATGTTAGGCTGCATGAAGGATGAAATCAAAGATGAATAGGAAAAGATCCTGTCCTGTTCTACGTATACTGGTATTCCAAGCTTACCTTGAATACTGAATTCACTTTACATTGTATTATCTCAAAAAGAATTCCTCAAAAGGAATTCATTAGCACTGTGAAACAGTGAGGTAATTGCATCAGAAGGAAGTAAAAGTCAAGGGCTACTCCAAATGGGAAGATGCTGAACAGTTGGAGGAGTTACACTGGAATCGCAGAGAGAAAAGAGAATCATAGAACCATTCAGGTTGGAAAAGACCTTTACGGTCATTGAGCCCAACCATTAGCCTAACTCTAGCAAGCCTACACTAAACCATGTCCCTGAGCTCCGTGATAGCAGGGAGACAGAACTGGTGGATTGCGTTTGTCCCACCTTCTAATAATAGAAAAAGCAGCTGTATAATTGCTTTCTGTGATTAAACAGTAGCTTCATAATGTTCAAAAGAAAATCCTTTTCCTTTCTGTAATGAAAAATTAATTTGTGGAACACAATGGTGCAAGAAATTGAGCAAATAGCTTAGCGTGATGTGAGGATGGATTGCAGTGTCAAGAGGGAATAAGAAAAGGCTATGCCATCACACAGAATAAATAGAACAACAGAGATCATCAATCCTAATGCCTCTAACCGCAAGCATTTGTTTTGCTCGGTGATATTACAGCTATGCTTTGAGTGAAGCATCGGTAAGATGGTGGTTGGAGATTAAAATCTACCTCTTAAAGGGTATCCCGAGCTGTGACCACCAGTATATTCCTAAATTTCTAGCTGTGAAGACCACCAGCCTGAACCCACCATGCTTCCTGCCCATGCTGATGATGGAATGTGCCCTTTGCCCATCTTCCCCATGCTCCTTGCAGGTTTTTTGGCATCTGAGACCATCCACACAAATTACTGCAGTGGCTCTGGAGAACTGATTTATTGATTGCAGTTAGGGGTTGCACATTTGTAATAACACCAGGGACACGGTGGTGTCATTTGGTGAGGGTGCCTGCAGTATGAATGACTGTAAGTAGGAGGTGATTCGGAACACAGTCTTGCAGGCAGAGCACGTCATTCAGGTTGCTATGGTGTTCAGCTGAAGTGGGAAGTGACAGCAAAAAAGCCTCATAATACTTGTGTATAGAAGAACCTCCAGAGGAACGCATCAAGGGGAATACTTTTATATCTTGAAGAAAATCACTGGGAGGCAATTTTTGCATGATGAAAGAATAAACTGATGCAGTTTCGTTCTGCAGGGTGGTACTTTTCCCCTTCACGGCAATGGGTTACTCCAAGCAGAAATTCAAAGCCATCTGTGGGTGACTGTCCCCCATGCAGTTACAAGCTAATCAGTGGGTTTATAACATAGTTAAATACAGTTCAGCTCTCAGCTCAGTCTATGCTATTCTTCACTGTTGGATTCTGAAATAAAAAATTCAGTACACTTGCCTATCACCTCCATTATCCCGGATGTAAAATTACTTGGGAATTATATTTATAGCTTTAGACAGATGCTGTGGGGAAAAAACTTGCTATCTTTTAATGACAAAACAGGAGAGCTGCCTGTCTGAAGCTGACAGACCAGAAGAGCCTAAGATATATACACTGGATGTGACAGAAGTATAATTGGGAGCTATGACATTAACTTGATGCAACCTGTGTTTTACTCAGTAGGAGATTTATGACCCTATATTCTGGTTCCACAGAGAAGTTAAAACACATCCATAATTTAAACTGGATATGAAAAGAAGGTGTTGGTACCCCATAAAATAATACAAGCCCCTCTCCTATGGTTGATTAAGTGTGTCTCCAGTTTGTATATTGATGAATTATTCCTTTTTTGTTGTTGTTTTTTGCAGTTCATGAGTTTGAATGGCTTTGAACTGTTCTACAAAGAAAGTTACTGGTGGCTGGCTGTTTCCTCTCCTCTTGTGGTGTTTGGGAGAAGAGACTGCCCACCCTGCCTCCAACCTCCTTTCAGGGAGTTGTCCAGAGCAAGAAGGTCTCCTATAAACCTCCTTTTCTTTAGGATGGACCCTGCCATTTTCCTTAGGCACTCTTCAGAGCACTTCTGCTCCAGACACTTTCCCAGCTTTATTGTCCTTCTCTGAACAAACTCCAGCCCCTCAATACCCTTTTGAGAGTGAGGGGCTCAAAACTGAACCAAATATTCAAGGTGCAGCCAGATTCTTCAGTTCTGATTTGCTCAAATAATCTGGGGCAACATGGTTGTCTGGCTCTTTCCACTTACTCTTTCATACTTCACTCCTGGTGAGAACCCTTCTTGCAGGGTAGGGCCAGCTCTACCCCCACTAGTTACTAAGCCTACATTTCTGATCTCTGCTGGTGATTTATTTTGTGGGAAGGGAACAACCCCAAATGTTTTCTCACCTGATTTCTATCTATGCTGTGTTTGCAGCTTGCTAAACATTACTCAGCTTTAGCCACCTTCTTAGTACTAGAGGACAGAGGCTCTTAACACACACTAATGTAAGGATATTAAGCTGAGTAGTCTGCAACTGCCAAGATAATAACCCTGCTCTGAACTTTGTTATCCTGCGGTCTTGTGGGACAGTTGGGATTTTTAGTGACAGTTTGGTTTTGCTTACGACCAGACAATCTCTATGGCTTCAGCTGCCAGTAGTTCTGTACGTTCACACTTTACATCTTCTGAATAATCCAATTAATTGTACTAGTATGCCTAGAACAGAGAGAGTAACATCAGAAGCCTTTACTGGTGCTATCTCCTCCAATATGTACCACTTCCTTGCAATGTGTCTTTTTTGACCCCTTATTTTCTGACAGTCCTTCATCTTTATTATCTATCTATCTATCTATCTATCTATCTATCTATCTATCTATCTATCTATCTAATCTATCTGTCTATCTATCTAGCTATCCAAAATGACTTGTGGCAGAGACATGCAAATAGATCATTTAATTTCCTGGCAATGTCTTTATCCCCTTTAATTGTTCCCATTGCACCCTGGTACTCCACTGAGCCTTTTGAGTGTCTCACAGCCTGCTTACACCTCTTATAATTAAGCCATTTTTTTCTTATTTATTTTCATGTTACGCCTTTGGCTAATCTCCCCACGAAATCCCTCAGCTAAGCCATCTTCATTTTTTCATTTTACATTATTGTTCCTCACCACTAGCTTCTGTTGGGCTACCTTCCCATTTTCCAAAGGAAATTTGAAGAGCTCTTTTGTGGTACCTTCCCATTCAGCCAAAGCAGACAGACTTCTCCCCCCTCCGTTGTTTTTCCTTTCTGGGGCTTGTGCAAACCGTTTGTAACTCGTTAGTGGCTCGCTTCGCTCCGCGCTGAACCAGTGCGTGTTTCCCTTTGTGTAATACTAATTTACTTCACTTTGTGTGTGTGTGTGAAAGGGTTAAACTGATGGGGACGGGGTTGGAGGAGGGAAAAGAACATTAAGCAGAGTAACAAAAGAGATGGGCTGATGGAAAGTGGTTCTGTGTTCATGCATACAAAATTATTTGGATGCAAATCAGTCCCGCAGCTGAATGATTTGGCTTAAAGCCTCAAGATCAGGGAGCAGAGGGCTTCAGCCTCAAGTGGGTTTTTCCCTGGTTTCCACCAAGACCCTGCAGTCACCGAACTGCTGCCCACCTTGGAGGACTTGTGTCCTGCTTTCATCTCTCCCTGTACTCGGCTGGAGAACATCTTTGTATCCACGTTATTTCATACATGTCCTAACGCTGCAGGTACATGGAAAGGGGAGGGATCCAGGCAGGGAACAACCCATCCACGTTAGCTACACACTAGGAAAACTGGGTGGCTTATCTTCCAGGCAAATTATTTCTACTGAAAGTAGAGGGAAGTGCATGTGAGCAGTTGCTCGATAACTTCTGAATTTATGTAGACACTGAAGCAAAGGTTGAAATTCCTCAGCACAGAGTCTGGCAGGAAGATTTTATGCTGAAATGAAATATTTCATGGTGATGCAGAGTTCAGGTGGATTGCAGAAGGTGTCTCACATGCACTGTTTTGTTCGCACCTACTGAAATCATTGTCTAGACTTTAAAAATATCAGAAGTAGCAGGAGCATGAGTACAATTTTGAATGTTCTGTTAAGAAAACCTCTTCTCACAAATGAGGATGGAACGTTTTCTTATCACAGAGAAACAATGAGAAAACCTGTCACATTTACTTCGAACAGAAATTCATCACGGGTTGCTGCTGTTGAGGGTGGAGGACTGGATGGCAGAGAAGCTTGGTTTGATTGCAGGCAGATTTTTTATCTCTTGGGTGCAATTTGGAACAGTGGTCTGGTAGGGTTAGATGGCTTGTTTTAAAATAAACAGCAGGAAAGGATTAAACAAAAATCTCCATGGGAGAACATGGTGTGAGCCCTCCCTGTAAGAGACCTCAGGCATCACCAAAACTTGAGCTTCCCTTGCTTGTGGCTCTCTAAAAGAACCTGTTATGTGTAAATCATCTTAATGGAAAGGGGAGACAACAGGAGGGCCGTATGATTCAGCTTACTCATGTTGAAGTATGGAATAAGCCATCAAGTGCCCAACTTTCTTTTGTAAAGCGTGTGAGGTGGAAGTGGAGAAAAGCCCAGGCTTCTCAGTGCTGGCATTTCGGCATTTTCTTCTGTCACTTGTTATCTCCTTCAGGACCCCCACAGTCATTCTCCCAGAGCTGAGGAAAGCCTTGCAGTCAGCCTATTGGTAGTTGCTAATTAAAAAGGACTTCCCATTTAGAGTGGATGCAGCTATTTTCCACATTGCATTTGGTTCACAGAAGTCTGGCAACAGTCAGACTTCATTGTGCAAAGGATGGATCTTTCTCTCCACTCAAGCAGGAAACTGGGGAGTCTAGTTGTAGCCTTACCACTTATATTAGTACGGGAGCACTGTATTCCCTTTTCTGATTTTCCTCTTTATGATAGAAAAAGCAAATAAACAAACACAAACCTGATAAAGAATATCCAGAGGAGAAGGGATTTAATTGATAGCCTGCATCCGCTTCATTTCACCACAGAGAAGTATTTTCTCAAAGAAGCTTAACTAAAATCTATTGTAAACAATGCTGGAACAATCAAAAAGATTTAATTCAGAGTTTATTTTATCCACCAGCAAGCAGGACTTACCACATCAAGCAGAGGAATGTGAGTTTTAGAGTAGGAGCACATTAGTGACACCTCTGAAACAACTATTTTCAGAAGAATTCTACTAGAATAAATCTCCATCCCCTGCTCACACCCCATCCACAGCAAAGCTGAGTATCTCAAGGTTTGAAGGTAACTGCAGTCATTGATTGTTGGATTTTTTCCCTGCTTTGATTTTAGGAACTCTTTCATAGACATCCTTCGGGCTATCCTGTTGTCCTTGGAAGTCCTCATCGAAGATCAGGAGCTTCAGATAAATGGCTTCATTCTAATTATTGACTGGAGCAACTTCTCTTTCAAGCAAGCCTCCAAGCTTACGCCGTCTATCCTCAAACTGGCCATCGAAGGGTTGCAGGTAGGTACAAGGTGGTCATAGACGCATCTGCAACTTTCTTTACTGCAGCCAGTCATTTGTGCTCATCAGGCACTGCACCGGGTGAAGGGCGGTGAGAGCATAATGTCCCATCCTCTCTCAGCATGGATAAATTTTCAGACATTCCATTGCTACTATCTTTGACTGCAGCTGTAAATTGGTGTAACTGATGTGTGTGACACTTGCTGCAGCACTAGGAGCGATGGTTAGGCATTTGAGGTTTAAACTGTCAGAAAAGTCACAAGGATTACAGTCCAGCAGAATCTGCCTTCTGGAGCATGCAGTCCACACGCAGGCACATCTGCATGCAGACGGAGAGTGACAGGAGCAGGGAACAGCTCCCTCAGCAGATGGAATTGTGTTGTGATCACACAGATGTGTTGGAGTTGGAGGGAAATGAGGAAGAGGGGGACAGGCTGCCCATTGGGTCCTCATTGTGGTTGCCTTCATTTGTTACACAGGATCCCATTCAGACTGTTCAGGGGCTGCACATCCACTTCATGCTTGCAAATAATTCTGCTTGAACCATCTATGTGCTCTTATCAGATTAGGTAGAAGGTGAGGATGGGGCAACTGGGGCCTCATGGAGCAACCCGAGGATTAGGGGTTAATCCTAATTCTGTCACTTGTTATCTCCTTCACGACCCCCACGTGATTAGAATTAGGATTATCTCTAAGCACCACAATAATTATCTCTGTTGTGGTGCTTAGAGATAGGTTCAGCCCTTTCTACTAGAATCTGATCCCATATCTGCTGTTAGACCTAAGATGGATTTTTGGGTTTGAAATATCTTGACTCAAACTTAGTAATTGTGCAGCTTTGATAGAGTTTGAGGACTAGTTCTCTTGGAAAAATCTCTGGTGGTCACCTTGTCCTACCCCCTGCTCAGAGCATGGCTGACTTCAGTCTTAGACCTAATTGCTTAAGGGCTGTGATTCATTCTAAAGGAGGTATTTTTAAAATAATTGCTTTTCCATTTTATTTTTAGTGCTTTTCAGGTATCCTGCAGTCATAAATACCTCGGGAATAATCTGCCCTGGTATGGGTGGGTTTAATTTTAAATTACATACTAAAAAACAAATTGTTCAACTGATTTTTTGACCAACAATTTGTCTACACTTAGATCGTCATTGTCTCTGTTATTATCCAAATATGAGTTAGAAAAGTCTGTCTGCAGGTCCAAGCCTTGTTCCCTTTTGGGGGAAATTTTCATCTATTCCACAATTAGAAAATCAAGATGTGCAGTTAGTCACCAGGACAATACCTTATCTTCTCCTGCTGCTACTATCACTTCATCTGGCTTCCTTCACAGAATAATGTTCTGTAGGTGGAAAAATCCCTCCCATCAGAAGGAAGACAAAGCCAAGTGACACTGATTTAGAAAAACACCCCAAACAAATTCCAGCAATATGTTCTTGTGACTGTCCAAATGTTGAACTTTCATTCTCCAGTAAGAGGCCAATCCAGCCTTTCCCCATCTGATTTCTGCCCATGACACTCCAGGTTGTCTCTCCCATTGCGTGAGGACACGCATCCAGCCATATGGCAGCTCCGGTGCTGAACAGCGGAAAAGAAAGTGCTATTTTTGACATGTCCCTCTCCGTGCCTGTTCTTCATCAGCCTCATTATCAGGAGGGCACTTTCAGTCTATTTGCAGTTGCTGGTGACAATACGTTTCTGTAAGTCCCAGAGCTGGTCTTACAGTTGTGTCACCAGCCCAGAATCATGTACTGGACTCTTGTAAGGCATGTGCATTTCATGTTGGTGGGTTGTGTCTGTGCCACCTTCTCCATGGTAAGCAATCTTTCTACTCATGGTAGATGATGTGTCATAGACTTTTCTAATCACCACCAGGCTTGATGAGTTGTAGGAGTTGTGAACATTGCATTCAGGTTTACCGGGTTTAGTTGTAAGCCATTCACGTTTATAAAGCACATATTTAGCAAGAAATCTTGGTGGGGGGTTATAAGGGTGAGGAGTTGTTTTGGCTGTAGTAGTTGCTGTTAAAGTACCTTCACATTCTGATGTGATTCTCTTACTGTTTTAAAAGGGCTTTAGCTATTCTCACGTAGAATTTATGGAAAGCATAATGGAGATGGAGGCAAGACCTACACACAGAAAAGAAGAGGCACAGTCTGGAGTGCCTGTTGTGCAGTGACAGTTGTTGAAATTGAAAATTCAGGTTCTGCACTCATGAAATGTTGATGTCTGATCATTTTAATTCCTTGTTATTTTTCACAGCCAAGGGACTGTTCTTGTACAGACCTCAGCTATCCCCGTCCTTTCTAAGAAGAGATTTGGGGTTATACTAAGCCCTCTGTAAGTCTAGTGAAGTGGAAGGAAGGAAGGAAAATAATTATCTCTGGCAATTTCTGGTGGGACTGAACACTTATGTCCATATGTTGGTGTCTGAGCCAGGAAATTCTAGCCTCCCTGTCTGTAACAGTAATTTTCATTCGGTAGCTGAACCATTTCTGCATAGCTTTTTAAGCTGTCATTTGATTCAGTACCTCAGACCATCACTTTCTGAAATAGAGACCTCTAAAAAATAAATAACAATGTATTTACTAGTTTAAATTTAAGCAGCTAGGTAGGGTTTTTCTTACTTTCCAATAGCTTTATGCCAACTAATACATTTGCAGTTCTTTATATATATGTATATATTTTATATTCTATATTCAGCTTCTTCCTGACCTCGAATTGCTGCTGCAGTGCATTAGCACTAAGGGAAGGGAACAAACACCACACGGGTGTCTATGTTAATTCTGAGGGAGAAGCTACATGAGTTACAGCACTACACAGCTGAAGGAACATTTCGCTCAGTATTACTTCTCTGTTCTCTTTGGCTTCTGCCATCATGCAAGATGGTTCATTGTAACACAGCTGGGCATCTACTTTGTTTCTCGGTTATTTATTGACCTCAAAGTAGCTTCAAACCAGTTGTTCAGATACTGTGCAAGTATTTGTTTGCAGGGACAAATGTGTTCTTTGAACCAAACCAACTCTGATTAATGAGCTCTGGATGTCCAGTGTACACCAGAGGATGCAGCTGATTTGCCTCAGACAGAATTTTTCATTATAGGGTGCTGGTGCCAATGAGTCTTGAGAACCATCAGTTGCAGCAGAGAGATGTACATGCACGCCATGTCCCCGTAGAAATCCCCCCAGCTAGTTGTCTGAGTTGAAATCCAACAACTTCCCCGGCAGGAACACTCCAAACTTTCATCTGCCATTGCTTTAATGAAACCAAAGCCAGATGGCCACTGCCGACCAAGACCCAGAGGAGTAGTTTATGGCACAAATCAGTAAGCTACATCCAGAACAGACTTGAAGACCAGTATAAATAGTACCACTCACAAAGAGACCAACTTTCCCCAAGGTTGTCTCGAGGTACTGAAAACAGCTGTGTGAATGGTTATATCCTGGCCATATTCTTCTTGTTTTCCTCTGATCACTAAGTAACGTGATTCTGGACATATGTGAGGGCAGTGACTCTTAAAAGAAACACTAACCTACTCAGTCGTGTAGACACAGAGCTTAAGGACATGGTTTAGTGGAGGGCTTGGCACAGTTGGGTTAATGGTTGGACTGAATGATCTTAAAGGTCTTTTCCAACTAACAATTCTATGATTCCATGATTCTGCTCTGTGACAACAATGAGTCACTGCAGGAGTGAGCTCTAGGGTTCAATAGGGCTACAAATCAGATTTCCCAATCATTGCAGTAAGCAGCAGAAACAGTAGGGAACCACCAAGCTCAGCAAACAGGGATTTGTCCTCAGATATTCTTTGTTAATCTCCTGACAGAAGTTATGACCAACAATGTCCATTAGGAGATGCATTAAAGGTCTTCTAATAGTTTAAATTCTCTTCAGTTTCTCATCATCCAGTGAAAATTGGAAACTGGTATTTCTGGAAGGAGAGGGAAATGAAAGGAAATCAATGATGCTTGACTTAAACCCTTAATTGGACACTGGTACTGGTAAAACTCTTCGGTAAAAGAAATCCTGATATAAGGGAAGGTTGTACAAGCTTCTCTTAGAAAATCGTTTAAGGGACATTTGCCCAGAATAGGTCTGATGCTGAGATCCAGTCAGATAATCAGGCCAACAGGTTCACTTGGACATTATAACAGTTATCCTACTTCAGATACATTAGGGACAGTTCAGCCTGCTTAGAATTACATGAAGCCTTTTGATCTTTAATATGAGCAACAGATATAAATGTTGTTTTGGGTTTTTTTTTATTCCTTTCTACTGTAATTATGTGGGGTTAAGAAACTTAATGCCAGTTGAACTATGTCTGCAGATGACTTCTCTCATGGCACTGTCTTGCACATTCAAGTGTTTTCAAGGTGTGTTTCAAAAGGAGCGGCTCAAACACAAAATATACTCAAAGTGCAGACTCGAAAGGAGAGCTGAAGGCAGACAGTGTAGTTCAATATCAAGGCAAGTGTGCAATTCTGTTTATTTGTTTGTTTTTCCAAATCTCAGTGAAAAATACGAGTATTCAGTGCTGGTTCAAGTTTTCCAGTGAAGATTTCTGGAGCAATGCCATGTTTTCAGACTAGAAGTATTATGGTGAAATGTGTAATCACAGGTTACATGGTGAGTTAGAGAAAAAATCATGTGGCCAGGACATAACCATTCACCTTCTGAAAAATCAAAATGCTTAATATTCCCGTTTGCTGAGTGGCAAGAAGCTCTTGATTTCTTTCTCGTTTGCTGTAATTTCTTGAAAATGGGAAGTAGATGTGATCACTTTGACAGATTTAGTAGTTGCAGTTGAAAAGATTCCATGAATCACATGAGGGATGCAGGCTGTAAGATGTTTCACATAGTACATGTAGGTTACGACTAGTCTTTCCATAGGGTTTCTGAACTTAACACTGTTGTTACTTGAAAATTTCAAGAGTGAGAATCCACATCATAGTGAACTGAAGGAGACACTCTAAAACATCTTATCGTGTCCCAACTTTGCTGTAGAAATCTGTAGCGCGGGGAAAAGTCTGGCTATGCTATAAATACTCCCTGATGTTGTGAGTCTCACTGTGAATTTATAACATATTCACCGACAGACAGACAGCTCTCTGTCGTTGCCCACTGAAGGCAGAACAGAACCAATACAGTAACCAGTTAGGCTTGGGTCAGAAAATAGCCAGGTTTTGGGTTCTGTGCAAAAGCCTTATCTGTCCCACAGTGTGGTGGTTAGTCCCTGGGCTGTCCCAAACATCGTAGCAAACAGACTTTCTTGGTATCTAATCCTCTAAGCGAATGAACTATAAGGTTGCATGTTTACACCGACACATTTTTTTTCCATTAAATGCTGTCTCAAAAGATCTAAAATCTGTTCTCTAGGTGTTTTTCCCCTTGCCAGTAGGATTTGCTTCATGTTACAGACCTTTGTGGAAGTGCTGAGCATTAAGTCACTCCTAAAGACGAGCACTTAGCATCCATTGAAAAAAGGTCAGTTAGAATCGTTCCAGAAGCCCTCATGCTATCTGTCTCCAACAGCTGGTGTGATATGTAGAGTGAGCAATCGCTGCGCTGTCGTGTGGGTGCCTTTGAAATTTTAGGAGATGAGAAAAGGGATTGACTCATTCTGTATAAAATAAAGGTAGATAAACAGACTTTGCTCTTTGCAAAAGCAGGCCTATGCCCATTGTGTGCCTATGGTCTCTAGGGAGTTGACTGGAACAAGGCAAAAGAAAAGTGTAATAGGCTGCAGGCTCATATTTGTCACTTGAAAATTGGAATTAGCTGCGTCCATTGGAATTAGATGGGTCCAGCCATGTTTGCCAGTTGCAGTCTTTGAAGCTTTTTGGCTGTGAGTAAGGCTTAAGCTACGATGTGGGCAGCCCAAGAGATTGGATATGTTAGCCAGAAAGTCTTTTTTTAATGCCAACCATTACATTTTAGTAAAGGTCTCATCGAGTTATGAGATGGGCAAAAGACCTCCTTCAGGCCCAGCAAGGAAATGAAAGTTTATTATACTAAGTCTGCTCAGAACAGAAGGCAGCTCTTTCTTACTGGTAGCCAGTGAAGAGACACCTAAAGCTAATGCCAACCACACTCAAACCTTCTCACTGACATGTGTTTGGATAGCTCATGTTGTATCTTTAACCTTTCTACCCCTCACAAAGTGCGGGAGCATGGCCCAATGTACTTGCATTAACGTACATTCTCTCTGACCTCAGTAACTGCAGAGAACTTGAGGAGCTGTGCCTCTGTAAAAACCATTTATGGTTCTTCACAATCCCCAGATCCTTTCCTTTTTTCTTTAGTGTGGAATCTGCATAGAAGCTTCCTGAAGAGAGTGTTTACTACAGATACTCTCCTGCTGTGAGAAATGTACGAAGCAATTATGCAAAAATATAAAAGGACTTGTATATATGAGACTAGACCAGAGAGACAGACAAGTAGTGACATTTCAGTGAGGACTACATGCCAACAGAGGTGAAAGGGGTGTTATTTTGTTTGAGAATCATTTGCCAGCTTGTGGTGTGACTCACGTCACACGACAGGACTTTCCTACCAGTCTGTGTGTAGCTTGACTATGATTATCTCCTCGAAAACAAAGCAACTCATCTTTTCCTCCATACTTTGTACAGTCATGCGTATGGTCTCTATGTACATGCTCTCCGTTATGGTCAAAGTGGTCAAGAGACACTACAACATTGTCAGCAGGCCTGGGGTCATGTCCAAGCTGATGGGAATGGGTCTTTTGCCATGGGCTCACCAGTAGCTCTAATTCCGCCTCTGTTACATCGTGGCAGGATGCAATTTGTCACTTCACAGCAGCTTTCCAGACTTGCAGAAAATGTCCCTCAACATTAAGCACTTTCTGGGAATTTTGGACATGGATTAGAATTTTCTAGCTATGGATCTCATTGAAGAACTCTGCTTTACTCTCAGACATTTTTATGTGTCCAATGTGCAGAGCTAAGCTTGAGACTCCTGAATAGCAGGGGTTCCTGAATGCAAAAATGTCAACCTAATACAAGTCAGCTGTTGCAAGCTTCCAAGGAAAGATGAAAGCATCACCTGAAAAATTCACCCTAATTCCTTCTCCCCTTGCCTCTATGCCTTGCCCCAGCTAAGCTTTGATTTCAACAAGTTTTTGTGAGGAAGAAAGCATTTGAGTGGAAATTCATCCAGTGGCTGTGCTGCCCCATGATTCAAACCTTCAGGATGTGTTTTGCATTCCTTTCTGTTAGACACATTAGACTATCTAAATGCGTATTCTGCTTTTCACCCTGAGCACACTCCCATGGTTTCAAACTCTTTGCAGTAGAACCAGCAGGGCTGAAGCATAATGAAAATAATCTCCGTTTCAGAGAAGGCTGATAACTCCAATCTAAATGCAGTGAGAATGAGGCTGAAGCATAGCTAACGCAAATACAATTACAATGCAAATAATTTTCAAATAGCAGATATAGATGCCTTCCTTCTGATAACGAAAGAAGCATGAATATGTACATGATGAGCAAAATACTTGAGAATTATGCAGGATAACAGCTGAACTTTCAATAAACTGGAAATAGAGTTCAAGATTGCCTTGGTTTATAGCATAATAGAATTCTTATTCTCCTATTTTCCAAGGGAATTTAGAGGCATCTTTTATTTAGTAGAAGTGTTTTTAGTGTCTAGAGGAGATGGTTTCTGGAAAGCTCACAAGAATGAACATCTGTAGCAGTTACAAATCATCTTGCTCTAACTTTTGTGATGCTTCATGAAGAGTCCCACTGGTGATCCTACCTCCATTACAAATATAGAGGAGTGGAATTTAAAAGTTTCTCAGGTGATTACATCCCCAGAATATCACAGACACCATTTACCTCCTTGTGATGGTCCTTTATTGTATCACCTGATAGTATTTATCATAGAATCATAGAATCATTAGGGATCAGAAGGGACCCCAAAAGGTCATCTAGTCCAATTTCTATCAAACTTGTTGCTAAGCATGAGAAAAGCTCTGAGGGGACAGTCCTAAAAAGAGATAAGGGTTCTTGCATCTGCACTGTAACTGAAATTAATGAGCTGGTACAGATAAAGCTTTAGACTTAATTAATCAGTGCGAGTGAGCTTTCTGCTACCATTGCAGACAGTATCTGCTACTGTGTGTCTTCGGAAAAAAGCCCAACACATTTTACTGTGCAAAAAATGTTAACCCTGCATATTTTCAGACAAATCACAAATATTTTGTAATCAAGAAGAGAGTGTGTGCACTCACAACAAACCAGGCAACCCTCTGTTTCTGCTGCTGACTTTGCTTAAGCAGAGCAAATGATGGTTGCAGCATGGACACCATCTGTAGTAAATTGCTATCACGTGTGAAAGACCCACTTGGACAGTCACAAAGGACTAAGGGAGCAGGAAACAACCCATCTGCATTCCTGGTCAGGTGCTGCATCAGTATTTCTGCCATGAAGCTTTTCCATGAAAAGCCTACATTTTCCAAAGGAAGTCCACAACTTTTCCCATGGAAAGAATTCCTTTGGCCACAAGTGCTGCCTTGTGCTGGAATGAGGAGAAACTTGGCTTCTCTATATATTTCTAGCTTGAGCTTATGGAGTCTCACCTCACATATTCCTACCCAGTCCCTGCCATGGATATGTGGGTTCCAAGGGTCTTTTAGACATCTAATAACAGCTTCTTTGCAAAGCAGAACTACTGGATCAGTTCAGCCATGGCCATCAGGTCAACGAGCTATTATCTCACTTTTTTCCACTACCCTCCCTCCCAGCTCCTTCTTTACCTTTGATATTGCTTTCTGTTCTAAATACTGAAAGGTAAAGAAAGCTGTGAGGGAAACCAGGTGTGCAAGATGTGGGTTTTGTTGTGCTGAGCCCCACAGCTAACAGTGTTAGGTATTCAAACACCCCAAACACAATTAACAATTCGAGAAATCTTCCCCCTTCCAATTTGTTATACATGCCTGAGTGAATGTTAATGGGGTCACGGAGCTCTTTGAACTGCTGCTGACAGAACAATAAAGAGTTCCTGTGGTTTTCAAGAAACAGCACAGTATAATTTTGCTTGCTTTGCAAGGGCAATTCTTAATGATATCATTATACCCTCTAAACTCCTAGTCCACTCTCAGGAACTCACAACACTTCAAATGACAAGTTACCTTCCCTTCTCCCTGGGAGAATTGAATCTCAATTATAATTTATAATGTGTTACTTACTCAGTGAATATTCCTTTCCTGTGCCTCCAAGAGGTGCCAGCTATGGTATTTTAATGAAGCACCTCCGTTTTACAGCCTCTCCTTTCAAAAACTGGAACAACAACATTTAAAGGGCTAGAGCACTTATCCAGAGGCAAATCAATTCCATTTGAACTGCCTTAAAAGACAATGAAAACAACTGAGATTTGTCTCTGCTCCAGAGGTAACGTATGCCTGAACACCATCGCCTGAGAACGTAGAAATAACCTTACTAGTAAATTCCTGTCATCTGAGATAAAATCCATTCAGAGGTTTGGTTTTACTTTGACTGCTTACACCAGTGTGTGGTTGTGTGGTTTGCAGAGATATTTGAGGCAAACAAGCCCTTGAAAGTTTGTGGAACTAGCAAAAGCAGTGCATGTAGCTAATTAGCTGGAGTGAATGTACTTGGTACCTAAGCCTTGTCCTGCTTTGTCTGTATATGGGGGGAAAGAGCACAACCCCTTCTCATAGAACCATAGAACCATTAGGGATTGGAAGGGACCTCAAAATATCATCCAGTCCAATCCCCCTGCCACAGCAGGATCACCCAGACCAAGTCACACAGGAAAAGGTCCAGGTGGGTCTTGAACATCTCCAGAGGGAAACATCCATATGCTGGACACCCTCCAGCATCTCTGTGTCCTTCCTGAACTGAGGGGCCCAGAAATGGACACAATACTCCAGACGTGGTCACACTAGTGCAGAGTAGAGAGGGAGAACAACCTCCCTTGATCTGCTAACCACCTCTCTTCTGATCCCCCCCAGGATGCTGTTGGCCCTCTTGGCCACAAGAGCACATTGCTGGCTCAGAGTTATCCTGCTGGCCACTAGGACCCCAGGTCCCTGCTCTCCAGCAAGTCAGTCCCCACCCTATCCTGGTCCCTGGGATTGTTCTTGCCCAGATAAAGACTCTATACTGACCCTTGTTGTACCTCATTCAGTTTCTCTCTGCCCAGCTCTCCAGCCTGTCCAGGTCTC
>VZRI01004101.1:689013-716868 GCA_013397515.1 Upupa epops
TGCCCAAGACTGGACCCAGTACTCAAGGTGCAGTCTCACAATTGCAGAATACAGGGGTACCATCACCTCCCTACTCCTGCTGGTTACTCTGTTCCTGATAGAGGCCAGGATGCTGTTGGCCTCATTTCCCAGAGTTTGTTGTGGCAAGAACGTTTAGCCTTCAGCACTCCTGGAAGTGCCTTTCTAGCACCAAAGTGCACAGGACTGTATTTACTGCCTTGTCTTTTATTTTTTGGTGCAGTTTGTGTGTTTCCTACTTGACCATTCTACTTAAAGAAAATGTCAGGGCTCTGATTTTCAGCTAGCTAATTGGAACTGAAAGCAGTGTCAGCTCCAGAGCAAGTTCTGAGGATAACTGGGTGCATGTCTCTCTGCTGTGGTACCCTGCCCACCACCAGTCAGGCTCTGACAGTCAAAATCCACAGCTTCATAAGCCACTCAACAGAGACACCCAGGAACTGGTGTTCCTCTGTTATTCCCTTCTGCTCACTGAGATTGAATGGATTTCCCCCTTGAAACCTCAACCCCCACAATAATTGCCTGTGTACACTTATCTACTCTGGAATTACCAGTTTTCCTCACTCCCTGGTTTGGAGCTTTTTCCTCCACCTGAATAAGCTCCTAGACTCCTTTCTTAACCCAGTAAAGGCCTGACTCAGCTCATAGTGAAGTTCCTGGGATTGGTTTCACTGATCAGGATGTTTTCCACTGTTGAACCCTCTGGATGGCATCCAAAGAACCACGAAGATGATCAGAGGGATGGAGCCCTGCTGTTGGGATGGGCTGGGGGAGCTGGGGTTGTTCAGCTTGGAGGGGAGAAGGGCTCAGGAATGCCTTCTTATAGCCTTCCAGTGCTTAAGGGGGGGACTGTAAGGGAGATGGGGACAGACTTTTTAGCAGGGCCTCTAGTGACAAGACAAGGGCTGATGGGTTTAAGCTAAAAGACAGGAGATTGAGACTGGATCTAAGAAGAAATTTTTTACAGTGGGGGTGGTGGGACACTGGAACTGGTTGCCCAGGAGGTGGTGGATGCCCCTCCCTGAAGAGATTCAGGATCAGGTGAGATGGGGCTCTGGGCAGCCTGGTCGGGTTGGAGATGTCCCTGCTCCCTGCAGTGGCTTAGACTAGCTGACCTTTGAAGGTCCCTTCCAAGCCAAACCATTCTATGATTCTATGACAGGACGTGCAGACAGTGTCTGTGTATCTGTGCACATTCAGTAGCGGTGTTACTGCAAGGTTTTGCTTTTTGAAGCAGCAGCACAGAGGACTTTTTACAATAGATCTCTCAACAACCTTACCCAAATATTCTTCAGACACTTTTACTTTTGCATAGTTGCCATTCCTTTCTATGTCCTTTCTATGAAAAACCTCATTGCAATCACACGGGACTAGCTGCTCCCTGGGGTCCCTTCCAACCCAGAGCACTCTGTGATACATACAGTGAAACTGAGAACGACACGCACGCAACTTTCTTCCGGCCACGTACAATGCATTCAGTTGTCTCCCAGCAGCTTCATTTCAAAAGTTACAGGTACTTTCATAGCATTTGATGTTTTAGGAAGTCCTTTTTTCAGCCTTAAAATATTGGTAAGGTACCCTATAGGGAAGGAGGTGAGACACTTTAATTTCATGAGCTGTATTTTGCAGTAGATGCAGAAATGGGAGTGAGAAACGTCCCAGGTTTCAGCAGAGAAAATCAAGGGTCATTTCCCTCTCACTAGCTTAGAGATTTTGTATCCATTTGAATTTTGCCAACAGCAAGATCTGACGAGTAAATGTACCGCTCACCACATTCCCTGAACTGACAACAAGAGCAAAATCCTTTTTTGCTGACTGCAGGACCAAGAATTTCAGCCTAGTGAGTCATTTTGTACTATTTGTTCTTCGTGGAGTTCTAATCACTAGGGATTGGACACACAAGTGGGAATCCATAGAATCATTAAGATTGGAAGAGACCTCCAGGATTATCAGGTTCAACCATCAAACACAAAACTGCTGCTACTGGCGCTTTGAACTGCAGATCCTCATTTGTAATTGCACTGGGTGATGCATTTATTACAGGAAAGAGGAGCATTTTGCATCGCTCGTTAGTTCCCTCTCGGCTGCTGCCCGTCTTTCCTTGCAGCTGTGAATGACAGACATTAGCAAATAAGCAAATACCTGTGAAATACTGTCATTCCTTTTAGCTGCATTTGCAGCTGTTCAGAACGGTGCAGAAAAACGTCACAAACCAAAGCGTTTGCAGAGTCAAACTTTTTAATAAATAAAGAATCACAACTAATTAAATAAAAGCTCTTCCTGCTGCAGTGACATTTCTCACCCCCTGGAGGTATTTAAGAGCCGTGTGGACAGAGTGCTTAGGGATGTGGTTTAGCTGAGGACTTGGGTTATTGCTTGGACCAGAAGATTTTGAAGGTCTTTTCCAACCTGGGTGATTCTGTGGGTGATTCTGTGACCCTCACCTCCCTGACTGTTGATATATTATTGGTGTCTTACTGGAGGACTTCCTTCCAGGGGAGGCAGATTGTTGCTTATGTTCAACGCTGCAAATTTTAGGCAGCATTTTGCACCTGTTACAGGGTACTGAAGTTCAGGGGGGACTGGCAGCATGTTGCTGGGACCAGAAGTGTTCTGGGGTGAAAAGCTGAAGGACTCCCTCAAGAAGACTCTCAGGGAAGGGTCTAGGTGATCTCTTTGAGAGACACCCATCATTCTTGGTGCCTCTTTGAGCAACAGAACAGCCGTTTTCCCTGTTTGCCAGATCACCTGCTGGAATGTGCACCTCTCCTCAGAGGTCTGGAGGACATGAATAAATGTGTTCCTGAGAACACAGATGTTCTACCAGTCGCTAGTATTACTGCCAACTGGTCTGTCATTTCCTGGGCAGATCCCGAGAGGACTGAGTTCTGCTCATGTGGCCACATTTGTGTTCAGTACTCCTCTTCACTTGGCCAAAACCCCTCATTTTTTGCCTGAGGCTCATTAACCTGGGTTAATAAACTCTCATTACCCAAGGTTTCCTCAATCGACTGCTGAATTGATGATGAGCTTTCCAATACATGGCTACATCAGTGAGAGGTTTAACATCATGTAATTAAAATCCCCATTATTCTAGCATGAAGGTGACTGAACTGACACAGAGGAAACCATGCCTACTAATTGAGAAAATAATGATGCAGAGTGAAAGCACTTATAACTTCTCTCATCCAGAGGTCTCTCCATGCTTGCACAGGACACAGCTAGAGGAAATTCCCATGCTGGAAAGGACAAACAGGTCATTTAAAATTGGAGAGTAAGTCAGAAAGGAGGTACACAGTATAGCTTATCTAGCTATTGCAAGAGAAGGGACAGAAGATGTCCAAGAAAATCAACCTCAGAACTAGTAGGCAGTTAAATGAGAGAGATGTGAATAAGGTGATGCTGCTTCATATATGATGCAGCACATCCATGCTGCATGAAGTGGACTAATTCAGGTTACGCGTAGCCAAGGGATGCACTTTGGGGTAAGGTGCCCCTAAACTCATCTTGTTGCCTTCCCTTTTACAAATCAGATTCTTTGTCTAAATATCAAGTATGTGGGATTTTTCCTGGGACAAGAGTCATCCTTTTCTTCATGAGGTTTGAGGAAAAACTTCCTTACTGAGCTATGTTTGAGAATGCTCCTCTGTGTTAAGTGGCCAGAGCAGCACTTAGCCTTTGACACACATTCAAGTCATATCCCTCAGCTGTGCTAAGTGCTTCTGCTTTCTGGCTGGGTTGTGAATATATTTATCAGCTATACAGGTGTGAATAATAGCTGTAGTGTTGGTATCATCACTAACATCAGCAATCAAGAAGCTTATCACAGAACACCAGACTAGACAGACCACAGGTCAAATCTAATTCTCTCTGTGCTGTTGTGGAAAAGGTGATCTGAGAAACAGAAGATAACTTTGTGCAGAAGGTAGCAGCTTTTTAATATAAAATATACACTCATGAGATTAATTACTAACACTATCCCTGGACACATGTAAAAATCATGTACATCTGGAGCTCAGGGACATGGTTTAGCTGTGGGCTTGGGACCGTTGGATTAACGTTTGGACTCAATGATCTTGAAGATCTTCTCCAGCCTAGACAATTCTATAATTCTATGATTCTATCATTATTCTACACTGTGTCTAACTAAAAGCCATCTAGTCACATTTTAATACTTGAGACACCAAAACCAGACTGATGGGATGATCCACACTCAGTTCTGATTTCCCTGCTTTTCCCTCATGGACAACTCAACACAATCCAACAAAGGCTCCACTGGCCGAAAAGACACAGGGATCATCAGATCGCCTTTGTCCAGGTTGTTTTGATAAGATTTTGCCTTAAAGAAATGTTTTTAAAGCTGAATAACAGTAGATTATCTCAGATTGTGACACTGCTTTGTGAAATGCTGAAGACATCTTGCTTGCGCTGCTCAACGAGAAGCGTCGCTGGCCGTTCAAGAGTTCATTGGCTGAAAAAGTCAATGACATTGAATAATTTGTTTATTCGATGTGGCCGTGAACCACGCTGAACGCTTCATTACCCACTTAACAAACAGAGATGAAAAACATCGGTTTTCTAAGTTCGTGCCCCAATAATAAAGTTGGAAAGGCAATTCTGAGTCCAGACATCCAAAAATATCCAGTTCCTTCCCTGATGTGCAGAAAGGCTCCATGAGAATATTACTTTCTCCTTTTTTCAAGCTACAGACCAAAACAAAATCAGAGTTCCAAATAAAAATAGGAAATACTTCAGTTTGTGCCTTGGTTTGGGGGGGTTTCCTCATTTTTTGGCAAGATGCTGCCTCAGACAAACGCAAGGATTTAGTCAACTCTGTCTCTGCAGGGAATGAATCGCTTTCTTAACAAAGCCTTGTTTCTGCAGTTGAGGCAGACAGCTATTGCATCACCCGGAATTGCTAGTGCTAGCACTAGCCTGCAAATTGTGTGACCACCCTGGTGACCTCTGAATACATCCATTACTTTAACATGTCATCATGTCAGTGTATCAGTGTAGCCTTCCTGAGCGACTTCTGGCTCGGCAAATCATAGAATCGTGTGATCATAGCATGTTTTGGGTTGGAAGGAACCTTCAAAGCTCACCCAATCCAAACTCCTGCAACCAGCAGGGACACCTGCAGCTAGAACAGGTTGCTCAGAGATCCAAGGTCCAACCTGACCTGGAAGAGCTGTGGCTTCTGACACCTCTCTGGGCAACCTGGGCAGGAATCTCATCACTCTCACTGCAAAAATGTCTTCCTTCTCTGAGATCGCCAGAAACTGTCCCTCAACAGAATTACTTTTAGCTGAAACAAACCAATACCAAATCTTAGCACCCTGCAGTGTTAAAAACCAGATAGCACTGGATGGATGAGTGCACATCCTCTGAGGGATGTAAGGTTGCAATTTGCTCATGTTGTCACCAAAATCATTTCTTGTTTACCTATCTAGACAATCAAATGGTCTTGTAAGAATGGTTGAGTGTATATAAAGGGTTTCCTGTGGTTTTCCAGTCTGGAGCTTGTTTACTTGGCAGAGCAGATGGTATTCCGAGGGCCAGGCAAGAGGAGTACTTAAGTGTTCCCCGAGGGCCAGGCAGCCCAGAGAATTCCCAAGGCAGAGGGCTGTCCTGGTTTGAAGGGACGGCTGTGCGTAGGTCCATATACCCTATAACTATATACCCTACAGGGCACTACAGCTCTTTGCTGCTTTCAATAATTTAATTTCTTTCTCCAGGAAATTTTATGAGCACTGCAAACCTCCTAGATATTTGCAGTGAATTGCTTCCACTAAGAGGCTGAATTAGGCTTTATGGATTTTGTAGGTTGTTTATTTTTCTAAAACCAAAGGATTTTATGGATGAGACATTCAATTTTACAAGAATGGATTTTTTTATTTAATGACTGCTTGTTTCTATCCTCACCTCTCTTGGTACCACACAGAAAATACGTTGAATAGTCGTAAACATGAAATGTTAACCTGGCACTGTGGAATTGCTAGAAAATTGAATTCCCAGGAGGAAAGAGAGCTACAAAAATAAAAAGCACAGAAACCAAGGGTGTATTATACCTTCCAGGAGATACTGTAGTCCTCGTGATCTATTCAGAGTCATCACCTAACACCTAGCAACTACAAATTTAAGTACAATCAACTGTAAGGGATTCTTAAGTGTCGTATCTTGGTGAACTAAGATAGATTTAAAACCCTTTTTATACCTTTTTCTCTACACTGAGTTCTGCTAAACACCTGGCACTGTTAGCAGATCTGGAAGTCCTACTGCACAGCATCATAGAATGGCAAGGGCTAGACAAAGAAGAGAATGGTTGAATGGACATAAATAGGTATGACTTTACATGCTACTGTGTGTTATTGAAGAGAGGTAAAAATGTCTGTGCACCTGATGTTAAACTGTGCGACCAGTTTAAAACGCTCAGACCTCATGAGAATACATTTGGAGGGGTCCCAGAGGTGAGACCCCTCATCATCAGAGATAGCATCCTGCTTTTCTGTTTAGGATATTTCCTCGCTGTTAGTACTCAAGGAATAGAAGTTTGAAAAGAGAGAAAGAGTCCCAAGTCACACATTTGCCAAGCATTCAGCAGCACTATCAACTTATCCCTGCTGCTTGCAGGGAAACGTTCACTTTGGTTGTCATCTCCAAATGTCTTTCAGACATTTGTAGTAGAAATTGGCTATTGCCTACCAGGAAAAACCTAGCAGGATGGGAAAGCTCTTTCTTTCCGGTACTTTTCTATTCAAGTTATAGATTTCAATAACAGGTTTTAATTAAGTTGATGGACATAAATGGGATTAATATGCATCAAGGCAGCCATGAAATACTGCAGTGGTTAATAGGGAATGCAGCTTCTCTGATGGCTTCTGTTTACCCAACACATTCCTGATAACAAGGAAATCCTTCATACTTAGAACAACAGTTTAATGCAGGAGCCAGTGATATAGATTCTCCTCTGGTTTGAGCAGATTATTTTTCTTCTCTTTTTTTTACTTTTTATTGCTGCCCTTTATGCTCATAATATGGATTTTGTGGCCAAGCATGTCATAAATAAACCTTATGGTTCTGCCCAATACTCTATAATAAATCCTGTGGCATATTTTAAAGATGATAAAAGCTTCAACTTTAAATGGAAACTGCAACCTGAAGCCCCGAGTAACCAGAGCTCAGCTGGAAGTGAGTTTGGAACATGACTGAGAAAGTTACAGGGCAGGAACAGCCTGACAACTCAAGATGCACACATACTCCCACATACAAAATAGGGCAGAATCATGGGTTAGTTAAGGCCGGAAGGGAGCTTCAAAAACCACCCAATCCCTGTCATGGCCTAAAGCAGGGCAAACCTGAGATCAAGGTTTGAGTTTGGATCTGGTTGCTAAAGGCCTTTTCCAGCTGAGATAAGCACATCTCCACAGGTGGGCTTTCCTCCGCCTCTCCAGGGAATGTGTTCCTGCATTTGCCCTCCCCCATGGAGCTTATTCCTAATATATGGTCTGGCTTTTCACCACAATGGCAACTCATGTGATTAAGTGCTCATTAATCAGTTGCAGGGCAGAATGAGATTCCCCCTTATCCTCCTCTTCTGTGGTCTGAGCAGACAGTTCTCTGAGCGTCTCCTCTTCTTTGCCTTATCCTCCAACATATAAGCTCAACTCCATAGCCTGGTTCCATCAGCAAAGCTCCTGAGGGTTAGTTAGTCCCTACCATCACCCATAAAAGACTTTACAGAATTTATAAAGACATTATCCAGATATAATAAAGACATAAAACTGTGCTGGCTCCAGTATCAACCCTTCAAACACTTCAGTAACCGGCCACAAGGCAGACTTTGTTCCTCTGATTTCAGCACTCAGATCAATTTTCCACCCACACTGTGTTCCATCTCTCCAGTCAAAATCTTTCGTTTGCTAGAGGGTCCCGTGGTGCCCAAAGAAGAGTGGGTGTTGGCTACAGTGCTTAGGAGCACTAATTAATTGTGTCTAGAGCTTAACTACAAAAACAACTTTCAGAAAACATTTAAATTATTCTTTTCAAAGAGTGTCTTAAAAACAGAACATCTGGGAGGTCAAGTTTCCCGTGTGAGCTGTCTTAGCCCCAGTGCTCCTGGATGGATTCTTTTCCATGCGCAAGGGAATTAGGGTGGTCTTTCCTTAAAGCTCCCTTACGCTGACTTTGGCTTACAGCGCTGGACATGCTCGTTCTGCTGGGGGCCCTGCACTGAAATCTGTCCACAAAATCCCCCCCATTTCTTTGTCCAACACACAAAACTGAGAGCAACTCACCGCTACGGAAAACACCAACTGCTCCAGCAGAGATGGCCTGCATTGCCTTTGGTCCCAGCATCAGAGAATGAAGTGGTGAGACCTCACTCCTCTTGGAAGCCTGACATTTTGCACATACACTTTCTGAGGTTGATGATGATTCTGAGCATGCAAACAGGGTTTGCAGGGTGCAGCCAGCCAAGGTCTTAGTGCCCCAAGGAGAGTGAAGCATCACAGCTGAGTTGTGGTCACACACTGCAGCCAGCACAATTTACAGTTTCCAATTAAACTCTAAGCTACTTCCAGCTTTGATGATCTTCCTGCTGCTTTTCCCTTCCTCCACAACTAATCTCAGTGTTCACATTCAGTGAGCTACAGGAATAGAAGCAACTCAGTTTGCAGTCACCCCCATTCACCAAAGCTGGATAGAAACGTGTTTCTGCACTAGTTTACATCAACAATCAGGGCACTGGAGACAACTTAGCCCAGTTAGCTAGAGCTGACTGCAAAGATCATACCAAGTTCCTCAACTAATGCTGAAAAACAGCCTCCAGCTAATTCACGTCCTTCCCCATGGTGCTGCTTGTTCCTGTGACCCACCTACCCATCCTTAGCTTGGCATGCAGCATTGACTACTCCTGCACCTTCAGAAGCTCCCAGATCTGGCCTCACCCCACCTGACCTAGTCTAGAGCAAACTGGGGCACCCCAGTCACTCACACAGTGGGTGACTGTCAAGTCAGTGTGTCAGTGCTCTCCATATTATTATTATTTTTTAATCACCTCTTGGAAGTCTCTCCTCTCAGCATCCCTGAGCCGAGTCCCTCACTGAAGCTGCGACTGACCTGAATGAATTTTTTAATCTTTTTTTATCTGGAGGGAACCACAGTCTCTACGTTTAATGGGTGGGACACCTGGGAATCCACAGAGGCAAACGCCAAGGGAAAAAAGCAGCACTGGGGTATGGTGTCAGCAGAGTCACCGCTTCTGGGAAATTTTCTGTTCCTAAATTATTCTTGGCTGGTTTTTTCTTGCAAAAACATAGTGAAGAAATCCTGCTTTTGCCCCAAGGTTACAAGTTATTTTGTTAGACCAGATGATATGACAGCATGATTCTATCAGGACAAATCAAAGTTTACTGAGCAAATCTGTGTTCTATAACCTGATTTATTGGTGCCATCTGCCAACACCCATGAACAGATGCTCCCTAGGACCTCACTAATGTGCAATAATGGCTGGGAGAAGCTCACTGCAAATGACTGAATTTTAAAAGTTATCGAGTGTAGCAGGAGAGATAACAAACATAATGAAAAATGTCTAGAAGGATGCATCCCAGTGTTCATTTTTCAGTTCCGCTTCCCCGGCAGCAGTACTTCAGAGCACGTTCATCTACATACGTGGGTATGCAGTGTAGAAATAAACCAAGCACTCACGATTCCCTGCAATTCAGCTCCGATCCTTTGCTGGAAAAAAAAAGAGTGTTTTGGTGATGTGCCTTAGTCACACCTTACCCAAAATCAGAGCGTTCTTCTCCACTGCAAGAATTCCTTGCTTGAGTGGGCCGGGAGGGAATCGCTGCCACTGATGTTTGTTGGGGTTGTTTTCAGTGCTTTCTCCTGCTCTGCTGTCTCCAAGCCCTGTGTGCTCTGAGGGCATGCCGAGGTAGAAGCAAGCTAGTTTGCAATTATTGCCACCGGCAACATTAATTTTGCATTCCCATCTCTTCGGAAACACGGGGGAGAAAAAGGAGATAACAGAGAGATGAGCAACTTGGCTGATCCGGGATTTGAGACACACCTGGGCTCAGAGTGGGCACCAACAGTGTTCGAGTGGGACCAGCCCTGGATCCAGCAGCCCCAGGGACTGCACAGCGAGGCATGGGATCAATCCAGTCCTGGGGTCTGTAGGGCACCCTGGAACATGGGAGTGTGTCTTTAATAGACACAACCATTCCAATGTCTGACAAAGTCACAAAATCAGAGGACAGTGAATTTCACTCTCACAGAGGCTGAATTTGGATCCAGAGCTGGAGATTAGCAAGCTGCCTCCCCTTATCAAGCCGATCCATTAAAACAATGCACTTCTGGAAACTCTCTGTGGAGGAGTTATCACTGAACTATTAATAACATCTTCCTGAACTACTACTACAGTCTGTGGGATCTTTAATCCAACTTGGGGACTGGTTATAGAAGTGCATGGGCATGAAGATGCTAAATTCAATTTAAATGACATTTTGTTTGAAACAGTTTTGTTAGGACTGAAATCTTCCCAAATCTAAGGGATTTTTTTTTTTATGAGGGGGTTGTGTCTTGATTTGCAGTAAACAGGAGAGTACAGTCAAGGTGAAAGGCTGTTTGGATGGCAAGATGAGTATTTTCTTTTCTCATTGCATAGGGTGGGAGTTATGAAAGCATTTAAAAATGCCCATGCCATAAAATTCAAAGTAACCTACATTCTTGACCCGCCTGGCTGTGTTCCTGTGCGACTTGGTCTAGGTGACCCTGCTGTGGCAGGGGGATTGGACTGGATGATCTTTGGAGGTCCCTTCTGATCCCTAATGATTCTGTGATTCTGATACCCTGTAACCTAGAGATACGCTGCAATCTGGCTTTTGAGCTCAGGTCATCGGTCTATAAAGCCATTCCACGCAGCTCAAAAACATTGTCGGTGACCATCAGGTTGGACTTGTTCCTGGTTTTGATATTCCAAAGATTGTTTTGCTCTTCTGCCACATTTTGGTGTGAGGGGATGCTAGAAGATCATCTTCACTTTTAGATCTCCAGTTCAGAACAACAAAACAGCAACAGGTTTCTGACTCAGATTCATGCCAAAAGAAATAGATGTTGTGAAGGCAAGAACAGGGAGAAAGAGTGAGAGAATTGTCTCTCCTGAGCTATTCAGTAGAACATTATAAACCAAGGGCTTTCAGTCCCACATTACTGTCTGTTTAGAAATTCCTCTGCACAGGAGATGTGTGTGAGTGGAGGTGGGAAGCAATAACCTGGAAGTCTGGAGATGCTTCTCTAGTTCTTCACTGGAAGATGTTTGAGGTCGGCATGGAGTTTGGGATACCTGTAGCAGCTCTGCTGTGGCACTCGTGTTCACTTCTTTCTTGTTTTGGGGGTGTGGGAGGGCGGGTGTATGACAATGTGGGGGGGAATAGCTGGAAAGAAACCAGTTTGTAGAGCAAAGGCCACCCAAATCAGGCAAAGAAGTCCCATCTGTGGCACAGGGGTTCACTCAATCAACAGGAACAGCTGTTGGAGAGAAAATCACAATGTGCTGCAAATAATTAGACCAATTCCTGCACGTTGTATTTTATTCATGCTATTGGAATGAAAGGTAAACATGTCCTCAGGATTGGCTGTGTGGAAGAAGGTTAGGAAAAGTCTCCATGATACCGGGATCTTTTTCACAGCAGGGTCCAAAAAATGTACCTCATTATAAAATTCCCCTTCCCAAGGAATCGCAAGACAGGAGGAATCCAAAGAGAATGCCTAAAAGCAAAAGCTCTCCAGCAGAAAATCAATTTCAGCTACTTTCACCTTGCCCCAGGGAAAGCAAGCAGAGACACTAAGCGGAGTGTGGGAAACGTCTCGTTCATCTTCCTGGAACTGCGCAAAGGCAGACCTCCAGACAGGAGCTTTGCTTTCCAAGACAGATCTGCTCTAATTAGGGACTTGTGCAAAAAGTGGTGTGCTGCGCTTCCAAACGGTGTCTTGGATGATTCCCACATCCAATTTCTTCAGTTTAAAATGAAAAAAGAAGCAGCCTTTGTCCTCGTTCTAACTGACTGCTGTACAAATGCAGGTGGACTGAGCGATGAAGGTCAATTGAGCTTATTTGTGCTTAATAGGGCAAGGAACAAAAATCAGCAGAATATTACAAGCAAAAAGAAAAGGTTCTTTGGTGGTTTGTTTTTTTCCTGGGCACCACATTGTCTTTGCATGGCCTTTGTGTGGTTTTGGATATACCTTCAGAAGAAAGCAATTGCCTTTATTATGTTATACGAGGGGCTTTCCTAATACCCTACTCATGTACCAGACACAATCCGCTTTAGGGACTCAAGAATCTCTGTTGCATGGATATAGAAGTCACTGTCTATAAAAGAAGATACTTCCTTACTCAACCTCTTCTAACCTGGGCAATGAGTTATAAGAAAGCAACTCTCCTAATCTTCAAATTATCATTCCTACCTGGGAGCAAAGCAACTGAATAAGTGAATCTTGCAGGAGATGGCATTTCCTGCTTTGATCAGCTCTAAACCCCAATTGTATGCTCTCACAAGGTAGAAAATCACTTTGGGTTTCACTTCACACATCTCTTGTTCAGTGTTTAGATTCTCTGCAGTTTTTTCTCTTTCTGCCCATCAGAGCTGTGTCCCTAAACTGATGAATATTCCAGCAGCAATGGATATACTGTTATCATTATTGTCAGTTCCTTAGGAGAGCACAGGCCACACTTATAAGGCTCAGTTTATTGGGATTTAAAGTGGGATCACCTGTTAAGTTACGCCACTTGGTCTCCTGTATGCTGGTCTGACTACCCACCAGTCTTGCAGAAAGCACCCAGTAGTAGGTCAGGTCGACTGATGTGTTTGAGGTGTAAGTGGTTTATACCCCTCTCTAGAAAAAGGCAAAAGTATCATTTAATGCCTGTGGCTGCTCACAAATGTTGCTGGAGTCTGGTATGAGATACCAGAGCAACCTATGGCCAGTGCTAAAGAACACAGAGAGTCCTGCCCAGGGTGGTGGGAGTTGGTGGGACACCCATGCGGTGCTAAATCTGGGGAACAGTCTGACCTTGAAGCAGTGCAGAAGCTCTACCAAGTAGGTGTATAAAGGGATTTTTTTTCTAGCAGCTCACAAATCCACCCCGTATCCCTGGCAGCTGTGCTCAGCCTCAGATGCTCCAGAGGAAGGTGAGCGAAAACCCTGGGGTACCCCGTGCTAATTGCGGGGGGATCAAAGCTACCCAAGTCCCCACAGCAAAGCCCTGAAGGAACAGACCTGATTACACTCCTTCCTTACAGGCTGAGCCAGAGAGGTTAGGAGCATAAGCACAATGAGGACAGCTTCATCACAACCTCCCTTCGTGGGGGACAGATGGGCAACTCTCCTCTCACTGGAATCATATTTGCACGTGGGAGAGAGAAAATTCAATGCTCCTCTTGCATTACGTGTGTGAGATGGGAGTGTAGGTGCAAAACATCCTTCACAAATATACAATAACCTTTAAGGACATGCCAGCAGCCTCCTCTTTTATTAAGCTGAGCAGAGTAGGACGCTATTGCAACCCCCTCCCCGGCGGGACGCTACCAGCATCCTAATGCTCACGCCTGGCAGTTTCCATGGAGCCGTCATAGTGTGCAATCCCTACACCTTCACTTATCAGCCTTTCCCACCCATCCTCCTCCCCTAAATATGCTGCTTGTTCACCCCGAAAGGTCAGCCATTGTGATGATGATTTTAGCAGGGGGGAGGCGGGGAGGCCGAAGGGTGAAGAGGTGAGCAGCAAGCAGCAATGTGCGTGGGAAACCAGGGTGGGAACTGGGGGCTTTGCCTTATGCTGCACAATGAGAAATTAGAAAGCTTCCCCAAAGCTTCCCCTCAAGGGAGTGATGCTCATCAAACCCCCTCTCGCTTCCCATCCCAGTCAAGTGCCCTGATGGAGTTGGAAATGCTCAGCCAAGGTGACTGGGGAGCCTCTGCTAAATCATCGGTGTCAGCACGTGGAGGAAGAGACTGAGTCTGCTAATAGACCGATGCAAACGTTCCCAGGCATCTTCCTTTTTCCACCTCCCTCCCACCCTCTCCCAGCAAACCCAATGCTTGTTTGCAGATGGAAGAGGCAGAGTCCTTCCCCTGACTTCCATCCTGTTGACAGCCGGACACAATTGCTGCATCTCTTAACGGCCTTCCTCTCCTCTCTTTCCGTAGGACAGCTTCCCAGCCCGCTTCGGAGGAGTCCATTTTGTCAACCAGCCCTGGTACATCCACGCCCTGTACACGCTAATCAAACCATTCCTCAAAGACAAGACAAGGAAAAGGGTAATTAGATGGGGCCAGGGGGGGATAAGAAGCTGCAGAGCTGGAGTAGTCACATAGCTGCCTGCTTTATTTTCTTCTTCATTCTTTCCCCTGTCTCTGCATTTTTTATATGACCTCGGAGGATTGCTCTTGTTATTAAAACTTGGAGTCCACGATGGTTTGGAGTGGATCAATAACAGCCAGGGACCAGAATGCCGTTATCACTTCCAAAGTTCGGATGCATTTTAATGGGAAACACCCAGGGATAGAGAGAGCTGGCAATCACACAATCACAGGATGTTCCTGGTTGGAAAGGACCTCCCAGCTCACCAAGTCCAACAATACACACAAGATGGTCAGGCCTGGCTGAGGAGGTCACCCGCAGCTCAATACTTTTTGTGGGAGTAAAATTTCCTACTTCATTGCTTTAGCAGGTTGATTGCTTTCGTGTGGGGGTAACTCTTGTTTCCACAAAAAAGAGCCCATGCCTGAGGGCTAACTGCTCATCCTGCAGAAGAAGCAGGTGCTCCCCTCTAAAACCCATGTGAACTGTGGTCCTGCAGCCATCTTGGCCATTTGTCTATAGAATCACAATAGAATCATAGAATGCCTTAGTTTGGAAGGGACCTCAGAGATCATCTAGCTCCAACCCCCTTGCCATGGGCAGGGACCCCTCGATAGATCAGGTTGCCCAGAGCCCCATCCAACCTGACCGTGAACACTTCCAGGGATGGAGCATCCACAACTTCCCTGCACTAGCTGTTCCAGTGCCTCAGCACACTAACAGTGAGGAATTTCTTCCTAAGATCTAATCTAAATCTCCCCTTTTTTGGCTTGAATTATCTCTGAATTCTACCAGACAACCTACTGCATCATCCCAGGGGTTCCCAGAGCCCACCCTGGGCTGAGCAGGCAGGACAAGGGTAGCGCCAGCCTGAAAACAAAGGGGAATTAGAGAGACCAAATATTGCTGAAGCAGCTCAAAGCGGTGACACAGCCTGGTTCAGCCCTGGGAAAGTCCCACCCGAAACTGCAGCATCAGCTCCTGATGCCCCACACCTTGTTAGTGCTGCTATTACTGTATGTAATGAAGTAAGGAATTGATGCTGACTTTGAACTTTCTTTGTGCTTGTTCAAGATCTTCCTCCATGGTAACAACCTGAACAGCCTTCACCAGCTAATACACCCCGAATGCCTGCCCTCTGAATTCGGGGGGACCCTTCCTCCGTACGACATGGGAACATGGGCTCGAACGTTGCTCGGTCCTGACTATAGTGATGAGAATGAATACACCCACACCTCCTACAATGCCATGCACATCAAGCACGCATCCTCCAACCTGGAGCGGGAGGCCTCACCCAAACCCATGAAAAGGTCAGTCCCACCTTTGAAGCCATCTCTTCTTTGGCTCTTGGAGCAGGTTGGGCAGAAATAGAGCAGGAAAGGCTCACTAGAATTGGACAGAGGCTGGGATGTGGGAGAAGGTGACAGTGAGGAGCTCTTCACCCTGGCCCGTGCTCTGTGGGAGAAACGAAGACTCTCTGTGGAACCATAATTACTCAGCTGATTACTGTGCGTGAGAACAAAGGAAACTGAGCTGCTGTACAGAGCACCACAGCAAATGCATCAGAGATGCTCCTCTGCACGACATAGCACGGCCAGCAACGCCACTGCAGTGCTGGTCCCTGTTCTTGCTAAGTGTTTCACCTGCTTGGAAAGGCAGCTTTTGTTCGACAAACACTAGTGCCCTCTAAAGGGAAGCCGGCTTACTCTCAGCTGCTGCTTAGGGCGAGCAATAGCACGGGATGAAATGGCAGCAAGTTGCAACAAGGGAGCTCTAGGCAGAATTTTAGGAGGAATGTCTTCACCAAAAGGGGGGTCGTACGTTGTCCCAGGCTGTCCTTGGCAGTGGTAGAGTCTCCTTTCCTGGAGGGGTTGAAAAGCAGCGGAGGTGTGCTGCTGAGGGACACGAGTTAGGGGTGCCCTGGCAGTGCTGAGGGAACAGTTGGACTCAATGACCTTTAAGGTCTTTTTCAACCAAGGAGTTTCAGTGATTCTGCTCCCACTTTCTTTTCTTGTAAGAGTTCTGATTTTAGATCATTCCACCTCTCAAGAGCATCACCTCCAGTAATTCACACTGCTGGTGGGGATGGAGGGGGTGAAGGTTGGATACCCAGCAGAGGTTTGTGCCCTCCTTGAAACTGTTTTCCTCACTGCCACCACCTGCTGAGCGTGGTGCTCGCTGACCCAGTGTCACTCCTTGTGACAGGGAGCGGCCATCACTTTGCCGCAGCAGAATCAGAGCTGACAACGCTGACAAGCTGCAAAGCTGCAATGCCACGCAATTCGTTTTAGAAGTCGTTCCTCTTCAGAGTTAAAAATGCTATCTCCCAGGTCAGAGGGATGCAACACTGCCACGGCTGCAGAGCAAAGCCTCATCCTGAAAACCACGTGTACCAGTGACATTGAGCGCTGGGAGTCCCGCTCACTAAGGGGACGATTTATGGAGATTTAGAGAAAGAAATCTGCAGGTTTTAAAGCTCTGAAGTGTTGACAGCCCTTCACAGGTAAATATTTGCTGAGGATCAGCTCCTTAGCTGCACAGAAGGTCTCATGGTGCCCTCAGGGGAGAACCTCAGCTTGAAAATTAGTTCAGTGCCAGAAAACCCTGCCTGGAGGCGAAAGCTTCCTTTGTAATCTGTTCGCTAATACAAAAGTGCATTAATATGGGTATAGTGAGGGGATGAATCTAATTTGTCATGTTGCCTCTGGGCAGACCAGATCTAACTTTTAGCCTAATTTCGTTACTCAGCGGGCAAGTGAACCATCTGATCTTGTACCCTGTGGTCATTACTAGCTGCTAGAGGTGAAAAGTTCACTCCCTCAACAGTATTTCTCCTATCGAGCATTTGCTTTGATTCTTCTTCCGCTGAAATTATGTTTTGGCCTAAGCTGAGGCAAAAGCCAATGCTTGGGAGGCATTAGATGATCCTCCAATGCTTAGGAAGTTTCATTAGATTTATTAGACCAGATGTATTAAAGGTGTACCTAAGGAGCATTAAAATCCCTACAGACAGCATTACCAGTCTTCTCCATCCTCCCTCCTTAGGTTCATACATCTCTAACACAATATAGAATCACAGAATCACGTTGGAAAAGACCTTCAAGGTCCGTGAGTCCAACCATTAAACCGAGCATCCCAAGCCCTACGTTACACCACGTCACTAAGCTCCAGATTCCTGAGCAGACACAATAGTTTTGTGTTTCTATGTTGAAATTCTGGGTTCAGCAAAAACAAAAGCTTTCAGTAGCACATACATCCCTCTGAAAGGGGTGAGTGCACGAAGACTGAGCCTTCTGGGGTTTCTGAGGATGAAAAGCCTTGCTGAACTCTTATGGACCAGGAAGAAATGTCCCTTTGGAGTACAAATAACTAATTCTGAGTGAGAAAATTGCTGACCTGGGAAGAAAGGCCCCTCTCAGAGTTCACCAGCCAACACTTAGCAAGAAGCTCACCCTTAGGAGCAGAGATGTGGAGAAATGAAGACAGGAATTACAGATCTGAAATAGGAATGTCAGGAAATTAAAACAGAATAAACCCATCAAAATACTTCTGTGGCCACAGCCTATGGTAGAAAATTGAAGTAGAGGGGAAGAGAGGGCATTTTCAGGAGGCCACTGAAACAAAGTTGGAGCCATCAGCTGAGAATTAAAGTAGAGCCAAAATTGTTCAATCTCACAGAACAGAGGTTGAAATGGATAGGAGCATTCTCTGCAAATACAGGGGGGAGTACAAACTGGGGAGAGAGAAAAGGTTTTGGAGTAAAAAGACAGCTTAGGCTTGAGATCAAGTGGGTATACACTGACCAAAGCATCCCTGGGCTGCAAATTAAGAGTTGGTTTGCTACTCATCAGAGGAGTAATGTACTTGTCAATGTGATACAAGTAAAAAGTCTGACAGGAGGTGGCTGCCAGTGGTCTTTAATCAAAACCACTGCATTCACCATTTTTCCACCAGTAGCTACCCAAAGCCCCACTGGGACAAAATCAAACCAGTGGAAATCATGCTTCTGTCTGCAGCATTAGTGCACACCCTTGGAATAATCCCAGCCCCCAAGTTCTGTANAGGACAGGATTACAAATAAGAAAGGCACCAAGGACAGAATCCAGTCAGAATATACAGAACGCATCTGCTTATTCAGATTCAACCCTGTGACATCTCAAATGGGGAGGTTATAAACACACCAACCAGCACTAATACCAAAGGCGGTTCAGTGCAAGAGCTCAGCTGCATCTGTTTGATGATGCTGGGAGGACCATGAGCAACCCATGTCTTGAAGAAACCTGGCACTCAGGAGGGGTGGGGTAAGCAGTGTGAAAACTCAGCACACTGGGAGGAAAATCCCTTCCCTTTCAGCTGTGGCCAAATTTTCTGTGAGTGCTGGTGGACAGAGGGGCCTTAGGTTGCTTTGGTCAACGGGATGCTAACTGAAAATCAAAGTGCTTGCCCAAGGCACTCATGCTACCTCTTGATGAGCTCTTGGTTTCGGCTACAGCTGGAGGTTTTATCTCAGCCTGCAGTGGAATGCTGAGTTATAGTGGATGGTTAAGCCTGGCAGAGTCAGAGACCACTTTCACCATAACCCTGTGTCTTTTCCCCCTGTGGCAAAAGATGCTGATAGCAGTTTGGGTACCTAAGTCCAATGAACCAGCATTCCCAGCTAGAGAAATTAATCCAGTGACTGGGGGAGATGTGAAGGAGCTCAGTTCTTTGAAGAATTTCCTTTTTCCCTGGTGTCACCCTGCTCTTACACTCAGGTCCAGCAGCAGTAAGTAGCCCACTGCCTCCCTGTGACTTCTTTTCTGCAAAAGATCTGCATCTTCTTGATGTCTGAACTTGATCTTCAGCCCAAGGGACAAAGAGACCATTCCCCATGTGGCCACCAACCTGGGAGCTAACTGCTCCTTCTCTGCCCTCCCAGGCATCTAAAGAACATTCACTAGAACCTGCTGCCAGAGCAAACTCAGTCTGAAAGCCCAAAGCCCTGCAGAGAAAGCAAATTTTACCCACTGGCAGCAAATACATATCCTGGCCAAACAGCTCCTGCTGTTTAACTGCGTTTATTTAATCCACGTTTAATGAAGGGTAACTTTAAACAAATATGATGTTAAAAATTATTCCTGGGATAATAAAAACATCACTGTCACTGAGTCAAGGAAATTCTGGTTTAGGGTAAATCTTTTCAACAAAAAATTAAAGCCAAACACACTACTTGTGAAAAGGCACAGTTCATGCCGCGAGGGAAGGTGGTTTTTCCTGATGTGAAGTGGAAATATGAGCACCTGAAGATGCAGTGATGTACCTCATGGTTCCTCAAAGGCTTTCATATAACGCACTTTGAAAACACAAAGAAAAAACCCTGTTGGAATGCGCTGCCCCACATTGTTGAGGCAAAGCATGTGGGATTTTACGTCCTAGATGAGAGAAAAGGATCTTAAAGATCCCATTAGGGTTTGCCTTTATTGCCTGCTGACGTGTGTGTTTTCAAAGGGACTTTGAAAAGGTCAAACCAACTTCGTCACTAATTGTTGCATCTCAGAAAGGGGATCCTGCTCCCAGAATGAAGGGGTTAGATCCCCAAAAGGGGCCATTCGTGGTGGTGGCACATTTAAAGGCTTTATTTATCTAGGCTGGTTCCCCCACAAGTCCAGCTAGGCTGTGTGAGTCAGACCTCTCTAGTTGTTATCCTTGCTTTGACCTTTATGTCCCTCCACCATATGTTTCTGCTTTTATGGGTCATGTTTTATGCCGGTTCACAGTCAGCACCGATTTACTGCAGAAGTAGTAAAATACCAACGAATAAAAACCAGCGTGAAAATGCATGAAAAGCTCTCGCTGCGCAGGAACGCCACCTGGGTTGCTCTGCGTGAGGCTGGGCTGCATGTCCACAAGTGCTGGGGGTAAACTGGGAAGACTGGGTGAGCCTTCGGTTATGTGAGACCTATGACGTGAGACTTGTACTCAGTGTTTTGTTAAGAATCATTGCCCGTTTCTGAACGTCTCGGTGGAAAGGCTTCCCCCGTGCACGGATTACGGCTGAGACGTGTCTCCACAGAGAGCAGGTGTCCCACAGGGACATGGCCATCCCAGCAGCTGGCGGTGTGCACTGTAACCTGTTCAACAGCTTGGGACTGGAATTCTGCTAAAACATCAGCAGGGAGACGCGGGCAGGGGCGGGTGGATGTGACACATTAGCAGGTCCCGGGAAGGCTGCAGGAGTCAGAGAAGCTGAGAAGATCAGAGGCAGAGGTGTTCAGCCGCCTAAAGTACTGCGCTGTAAATTATGGCTTTGGCAGGCTATAAATTTGCCACCGAGTTTAGCAGTTTAGATTAGAGACAGGACACTTCATAAAACAAATGGTTTGACACTGCTTAGGTCTTGTGCTGCTGCCCAGTGAAAAATCCACCTACACCCAGCGTTTGAGAAGGCAGCTCACACGTGCAGTGCAGAAACCAATTCCGTTGTAGAATTCAACGACCCGAAGGGTTGCATCCTGCCTTAGCTGGGCCTCTCAGCATAAATAAACTTGTTCAGCTCAGGCTGATGCTTCAGTGCCCACAGAGCGTGAATCTCACCAAGGCCGTGGGGTGCAGATGGTTTGTGCAGTTACAACAGACCCCCAAAAATGAATTAGCCTGGCATTTCCCCACTAGCTCAAGCCCCTTCTGTCATTGTAAGGAATCCTAAATGCTCTATTTTCTTTAGCGTGGACTCACTGGTGCCCGGGTTTGTGTCTGCTAGGAGTAAAGGACAGACTGTTCCCACCCAGAGGGCAGAAATTCATTTCAAATGGAGTAGCCCTGGCAAAAGTTCTACTTCAAGGTGCACACAAGGAAATAAAGACAAACTGCAGGACGGAGCAGGCCAGAAGATTCCCTGTTGTCCTATTAATTCTGGCACTTTCATTGATCTTGGGTAACTAGTGGAAATTCTGCTCCCTGAACCCCTAACATCAGTTAAACTTGATTTATCTCCTTGTCAGTCTTGAAATTTGCACGAGCAGAGTCCTGCCAGAGCTAGCACAAACGACTTTGCTTCACAGTGAGCAGCTGCAAAAGCAGTTCTATTTAGAAAGACGCTAAGCATCAAGAGATCTCATGGTATCTCGGGTCAGGAGTCTGTTGCTGAGTGCATGTTTGTCATGTCCCAGTCTTAAGAGAAGGGCTCATGGATTCACTCGGGGTTGAATTAAGGAGACTGACTCCATAGGTCTGCATGAAAGTCAAAGTTTACTGAAATCATCAGATTGTGCCCGCCAGCAGCACAGAGAATCACCAGAATTATCCAGTACTGGGCTCAGGGGGTACAGGGATCACTAATGTTACCAGATGCCCAACTCAGACAATAAGGAGGGAAAGGGAGAAAATAGAGTTAAAAGGTCAGATCACCACTCCTGAGTACAGGCTTTGGCTTCCCCACTCCTAGCCTTGCTCCTTGGCTCTGCAGATCTCTGTCTTAGTTTCTGTCTGGGGAGAGCGGTGGTGGTGACAGGTGATCTTCACTTCCCCAGATTTTTGGTGTCTGCAGTCAGTCTCTCATCCTGGCTGCAGGCTGCGGAAGGCTGATGGTGCAGCCGTTGAATCTCTCTCCTTTTATACTCGCTGCCAGGCGTGGTGTTCTCTCTGCCTCAACAGCAGGGGGGACCCCATTCCCAGTCTCAGACAACACAGTGGCCAGTCCTTGAGAGATAGCGGTTCTCAGGGCTCAGTTTTTGCAGATAGGTTGGCAGAGCTCCCGGGCCTGGCTGCTGCAGAGGGCAGATCTCCCCTGGTAGGCTGCTCACACGTTTTTACAACCATTTGAGCCGCCTCACTTGTTGTTAATCAAAGTCTGACAGTGCTAAGCACTCGGTATTCTGAAGACATCTGAGATGTGCTACAAGTCATGTGGTTGTGTTTAGAGAAAGGCTGCTCCAATTCCTTACGCTTTCCCTCCCAGAAAAGACTCAGATCCCATAAAGATGAAAATGGACTAGAGCAGAAATCATAAAGCAAAGGTTACCTCCCGCAGACCAGTGCTTTTGTAGCAGCTCTCACTAGCATTCCTTTCTTCTTGCTTTCAGGTCCCAGTCTGTGGTGGAAGCTGGCACTCTCAAACATGAAGACCCAGGGGAAAGCGAGAACACCCAACCGCTGCTGGCTCTGGACTGAGCAACCACATGCTCACCACACACAGCAGATACACGAACAGACTTCCAGTGTCCCAGAACCCCCCAGAGCACGCACACACACACACAGACACATACACACTTTGCTTGAGAACAAGTCCTTCGTGTTTCTCGACCAAGTAACAACCATCACCAGCCATCTGCCCAGTTTCTACTGACACATGAGCCTGTCCATATACAACTTACTTCGTTTTTCTTATGACATTAAACTGTTGGAAATGATGGGACTGCATTCTCTGTTCTAAAGAAATCAGGATGTGTCAGTGCTTTCCCTGAAGACTCCGTCAGGGATGCTCAGTCTTACAGAAGCCAAGGTTAAGTGTATTTTAAGGAGAAGCATCTCCAATTTAAACTCTGCACTGTAACGAGCAGCTTAATCTGGCTCAGAGGGCAGAAACAGGAGAGTCACAGAGGGCTCAAGTTTTACAGAAGGATTTTGCATTTTAAAACAACCCCAACAATCAAACCCCGTAACAGTGCCAGCATAATGCCATTCAACATGACGCTTCGTGACAGCCTCATCCACACTGCTTATTGGGGGGGTGGGGTGTGTTTTCACATTTTAGCATCTAGCAAAGATTACTCTTAACTTTCAAAGCTGTAAAACTGTCAGCTAAGTGGAACATCCGCACAGACAGCACACACACACAGCCTGAAATGCAATTATTTCACCTTAACTCTGCATTTCTACTATGGGAGCCTCCTAGACGCATGTGTGTGTGAGGGGTGGCAGGGAGAGCCATCGGACACGTTCGCCAATTAATGGTTCAAGCCAGATTGTTTCATTTAGGTCACAAGAGCAACTGGAAGCTCTGCAGAACCATTTATGCCCCTTTCCCTCAGGCACTTGCTGAACAGGGCAGCCAGAAGAGTTTGCTAAGGTGCAGGCTACAGTCGAAATGAAAACTTAAGATTAATTATTCAGTATGAGCTTCTGCTAGAAGGAAATGTGGAAGAATAAGAAGAACTGAAATGCCAAAGATCAGTTTGCTATTCCTCTATTTGCTCTAGCTGCAAAGAGAGTCCCATCCCTTCATCAGAATGGAAACCAGAATAAAAGAAATAAAAGAGAAACCGTTATCAAATTGCATGTGCAGTGACTTTATTTCCTACACTGTTACAACCACTGTAGACACCGTTACTCTTCCAATTAAATCGCCACACGTTGACAATTTAGTAGAAGGAGCAGTTGGCAACAACACAAAAGTAGCAGCATAAACCAGGTGTGTAAAAATGAGATGATAACAGGCACAAGAGTTTGTAATTTGCCTCTGGAACACCTCCTAAGCGATATACAAGTGATCAGGAGGCAGAAAAAAGAAGCAGAAAGCTTGCAGGAACATGAGCCCATTTATCTTTGGGGTTTCTTCCATTCCCTCTCCCCTCACATTGCCATCTACTATAGAATTAACATGTCAACTTCATAACAAGTAACAGTTGGACTAGATGATCTTGAAGGTCTTCCAACATAAAGATTCTGTGAATGAGAGACCACAGCTCCCTTCCCTGGGCTCACGGAGACTCACAGGTGTTTGGCTTTATCAGAGAACTTGCTTAAAGCAGAAAGACACCAAACAGACCCAAGAATACAGACATTGGCTATGATACTGCAGCATAATGAAGAACACTTTGGTTTACAGTTTTCCCCTATTGATACACTCACCCTCACTGCCATCACATCTTCGCCATGACCAACTACAGTCACTGCTCACTTGAGTAGGACTCACTGTGCTGAAGAAGTGCAAATATCACTGAAATCTAATCTCAGAGGATCAAACCTCACAGAGGATTAGAATTATTTTCTTAAGCTGTGTCGTGATTAAGTACATACAATGCCTTGTATGTAACTGTATGATGCCTGTACTGACTTGCGGGGTCTTACACTGACTTTGCACTTGCAAGTGATGTGAGGACAGGCAGGGAGGAACCCACCTCCCACCACTGTGAGAAGAAAACAACACTTAAATTTGCCACGGTGCTCCAACTCCATTCTCTATTTAATAAACTTTGCCAGACCCAAGGCACTTAAGATATTGAAATCACAATGGAATAAACCGAGCTGCTCTGGCACACGCAGCCCACCTAGGTTACTATCTATTTGCCAAGCACAACCACAAAATATCAAGGACGAGCATTCAAAGGAACAAGGGAACAAGGCAACAATCTGTAGGACGGCATGGATTTTCCCAGATAGAGCTCTGAAGCTACAGGGACTGCTTAAGTATTTCCTCTGAGCTACAGATGTTAAAACACAACACAAAGAAAAATATTCCCAAACAGGAGATTTTGATTTAAACACTTGAATCCTTCTTTACAAAGGCTATCTTCATTTTAGAGAAGTACAAATAGTTTAGGATTTGTACTGTGCGATCATCATACAAAGATGCAAAACACTACCCAGCTTCCAGGAGACTTAAAGTCTTTTTTTACTATGAACCCCCCCAACAACAAGTACCTTATTTCCAGGTTTCACAGAAGTCTCTTAAAGCTCCACAAGTATTTTTGTATTTTCTCTAAAGTGTGAAACTTAAAAGATTTAAGATGCTTAAGATTATCAGTTTTCATGGAGATCTTCTGAAAATGTACTTCGTCTGTTGTGCGGAGTCCCAGTGTTGATTTTCCTACAGACAATACGCTCAAGCTTGATCATCATAGCTGTCTACAACAGCCACTGGATAAGAGAGAGATTATCAGTTCAACAGTCCAAAAGGGAAATTAAAGTGCACACCTCTAGAACCTGGCTACGCTCATTTATGCTGCCATCCACATGGGTTGTGTTGCACTGCAAGACATAATTACCCAGGAAAATACAGGAGGGAAAAGCTTTCATCCTTTAGGAAATGTGGAGTTCTGGTCAGGATACTAAGGTACCACATTCTGGGCATGATATTGATACCATGATATGGTATTTGCAGTACAAACCCACTGAAACATCAACAGTGTGAGCCCAGGTCTCTCTTGTCTGTTTTAGAAGTTCAGAGCAGATGGTCCTGCACCCTCTATCTCCCATTAAACAGCACAGACTCGGCTGCCTTGTCTTGTAGAAGTCAACAGGAGACAACTGGTATTCTAGGAGGAAAATTGGCTTTTTTAACCACGTAAGCAGCTCTATGTGGCAAACACAGAGCATGCCATGAGCAGTGCTGGGACAGGACTGCTTCAGTACATTGTTGCATGTTTCAAGGCAAGGAAAACACCATTAGGTCAACTAAAGGAGCATTCTAGCACTCTGTAGGCTGCTGGCAGCAGAAGTCCATACAAGTTAATAACCTGAAGCACTATAGCTGCTCTGTGTTCTGGCAGGAAACCAAGTTAGACCTTGTCCTTCTGCCAAAGCATAAGAAATTCTTCATACATTTTGTTTCTGCTGAAGGAGCAGCTTAGAAGGAGCCATCAGACCCTCACTGAGTATCACAATATAAGCTTTTGCAACAAGATGAGAAGCATGACCCTAAGAACTGTCAGGCACTTTAATACCTGAGCACAGGGATGTCAGATTTGCTCAGTATCTTCCAAACCTACCTTAGCAAGGGAAGGCAGCCTGCTGATGCAGAGAACTGGTTTGGTTTCTAAGGACAAAGCTTTGCTAGGCAGCTGATAGTGCAACTTTCTGTGTGCATTTCCAGGAAGGCAAGAGAAAGGCCACACTTGGCAAAAAACCCCCAAGCCAGTGACATTTGTTAATACGTAGTGTTTTCGGTCTGCTGATAGCTAGAGATGCAGTTATATATAATTATACTGCTTCTATAAAAAGTAGTGGTCAATTAAAGATTTGTTCATAACTATGCTAGAAAAATACAGTTACTTGGGTAGAAAACCATACAAAACACAGAACTCATTCACATTATCTACAGGTGATAACACAGGGACGCACTCTACACCTAAAGCAGCCATCACTTCAACCACCGACCGACTTTCTGAGTCGGTGGGGTGCATGTGTATGTGAATATCTTACAGGTTTCTTCCCAGATGAAAGCCTGGGAAGCATTTCCTGGCTGTTGGATCATCAACCTTATGCCCAGGTTGGTGCCTGACTCGTTTTGTACCGTGATACAGGCATATTCCTCAGCTTGAAAATTCAGACCTAGCGCTCCTTGGTTGTCAAGATTTGTAAGGGCAAAACATGCAGCCAGGAAAACAAGATGGATCAGTGCTGGATCGGTATGAAACAAGACATGGCTTCATGGCTTTTAGATTTTTTCTCTTTTTTTCCTTTTTTTTTAAAATCGAGTCCTCTGTGATTGCAGAGTATTGTCTTTATCTCTTTCAACCTTTAAAACTCTTGAGTTCTTCGTACGCTCGATAAAAGAATTCTGTTTGCACCCTCCGAAGGGGTTAAAGCTCCTCTGCGCTGAACATCAGAGCGAACGAAATGCTTAGATAGCAGGAAGGGTCCGTCTCTGCTGTGCCGTCAGCTCTGGGTGCCACACATCCACGATGAATATCAGGCGGTAATCTTCTGCATCCTGCCACACTTCGTGTTCGAAAGAATCATCAAAAATAAGAACTTTCCCTTCTTCCCAGGTTCTGCAATACAAAAACCCACGGTTTAGTGTAGATCTGGAGCTTAGGGACATAGCTTAGTGGGGGGCTTGGGACTGTTGGACTGATGGTTGGACATGAAGATCTTGAAGGTTTTTCCAATCTTTTTAGGCTCTCAGGTAGCGACAGGACTATGGGGAATGGAGGCAAGCTGGAGACGGGGAGATTTAGACTTGATGGGAGGAGGAAGTTCTTCACAGTGAGAGTGGGGAGAGCCTGGAATGGGTTGCCTAGGGAGGTGTTTAAGGCCGGGCTGGATGAGGCTCTGGCCAGCCTGCTCTAGGGTGGGGTGTCCCTGCCCATGGCAGGGGGGTTGGAACTGGATGATCCTGTGGTCCCTTCCAACCCTGACCGATTCCATAACTTCTTCCCAGGGAGGGTGATGCGGCACTGGAGGGGGCTGCCTGGAGGGTTTGTGGAGTCTCCTTTTCTGGAGATGCTTTAACCTGCCTGGACCTGGTCAGGGTGTCCAGCTGTGGCAGGGGGATTGGACTGGATGATCTTTCAAGGTCCCTTCTGATCCCTGATGATTCTATGATTCTATAAATGATTTTGTGATTCTATGATTTAAAGTGTCATGGCAGGCCATGTATGAGCTCTGAAGATGCTCCTTGATGTAACAAGAATGATTTCAACTACTAGTGTTAAGTCATCAGATGTTCTCCTTTTCTAATCAGATACATAAATAATGAGTGATGGAAACTAAGGCAATGACTGATAATATGATTTGAAAGCAAACAATATGAAATCAATCTTCTAACACCA
>VZRI01004102.1:0-38047 GCA_013397515.1 Upupa epops
TAATGATCCTGTGATTCTATATGGTGCAGAATTCCTCTAGCTTGACTTCCTTCAAAAATAAAAATTGACCAGAGTGTGTATAAATACATACTTACATATCTATAGGTAACTGAACTACTGAATCCTGGATTGAGTTTCCTTTGAAGACTGTAAGTCAATTTGCATTGACAGTTTCCATAAAGACTGCATTCTAAAACTTCACACCAAGCTTAAAATGTAAACAGAGTAAAAAGAAAGAATTCTCTTTTTTACTGTATGCAGTCAGGAATTGGTCATCTTGATATTTAAACAAGATTGGTCAGAAGGAAATCAAGGGAAGATTAGAAGAAGAGAAGCTTTTTCACCATCCCCTGCACTGCTCAGTTGGTCACATATCTCTGGTATTTCCCAAATAAGTCTGTTCTAGAAGAGAAAAGCATTGTATTTCATACCTTTAGCCAGACAGCTTTCGTTTCTAATCTCTTGACATTTCAAGAGGATTCCCCGATATCACATTTTCTGGCAAAATATCCGCATTACTTCTACAGTCAATGTATGTATTTTCAGATAAACCACCACCCTTTACATCATCTTGAGAAATACTGAGACATGCCTGTGCAATTATCAAAAACCACCAAAAAACTGACCCCAGTGTCACTGACTCTGTGAAATCACAGTGTAAGCAGAGAACTTCACTTTAGTTCCTCCGCTTTTCCAAATTTCTAAATCAAAGACTTTTTAAATGCTCACTTTTGCCCTAAACACTTAAAGCTGTATTTTCATCTCCATCATTTTGAGATGAACTTTGCAGCTCTGCACATGCAACATCCTTCTTTCCATTCTTTCTTCCAGATTAGGAAGACTCAGAGGAATGAATCTGGCCTCTTGTTTGCTAATTATGTTCAGAATTTCCTACACAACATCAGCCTCTTATCACACAATCACAGAATCATGTAGTTCGGAAAAGTCCTTTAAAATCTTCAAGTCCAACCATTACCCTAACTGTCTCAAGGCTACTGCTAAACCCTGTCTCTAAGCTCCAGATCTACATGACTTTGAAGCACATCCAGGGGTGATGGTTCAACCCTCTCCCTGGGCAGCCTGCTCCAAGACCTGATGATCTTTACCATGAAAATATTTTTCTTCATGTCTTGCATCAGACCATGTCTGGATATGCAATCTGTCAAGCATGTGACCACTTAGAGCTGTCAACCAAGTTGTTCCCTGCTCTTATCAACTCCTGGACTTCCTCATTAAGACCTCAGTCCACTAAAAATGGGAAGATGAACCTACTCTGGCAAACATGTCCTGTGTTTCTGAATCCTTCCTGCTAAGATCCTTAAGACAACACTTTGTGCAATAAAAATTAATGAATTCGAAAGCACAAGCAGAGTTGTGCTCTGATAATACATGCAAACTGCAGTTCATGCAAGTGTCTTCTGCAAGTACTGCAAAGAACCAAAAAGAGGTCTGTCTCCAAACCAACTAGAAGCAACTGCTCCTCACAAACTGAGAGGCAGCTGTTGTCTGTGCCCAGCACAGCAATGCCTGAGATGTTCATGCTAACCCAGACTGCCACCATGCCCCTGACAAGCAGATCACTGCATGTATGAGGTAGCAGCTCTACAAGGCCTACAGGAACTCTGTGTGAAAGGAACTGGATAAGTTTCAGGGGCCAGAGACAATGTCACCAGGACCACTCTGCCATCTGTAGTCATGTATATTTAACTGATGATTTGCATTTGCAGAAGCAGTAACTTCTTGACAAATTATTCATTGAAGGACCAGTTCCATGCTGCCTGATTTCTAACACTGAGTTTCAGGCTATTTCATCTATCTTAAGTAGTTACGAATAAACAAAACCAAGCATCATACTAAGCTTGTTAATTATGCACCAAGGTACACACAGTACTGGGAACTCATGGAAGATGAGTCTGCAAAAGGGGAAAGATTATTATCTACATAACCAGAAAGTTTCTTTCTCTTTTAGCTTTGCTTGTTGTGCCTGTTTTGGCTAAAAGTGTACTAATTTCCAAGCTGTGATATGGTTTAACCTATTTCTATATGGTGTTTCAACATTCTACGCTGAACCAACGAGCAATCAGGCTAAAGTCTTTCCAGTGCAGTGTTCTGTCTCTGTTCTTTGGTAAAATGCATCTATTCCTCCATCGATCTGTTTGGGACATATGAAATAATAGAGAGCTTTTTCAAGAAAGAGAGAAAGAAAAAATGAAAGCTCCCTTCTCAACAGGAAATAAAGGGCCAAATGTCTTTGCATCAATACACTGACTCCGATCATCTCTTACAGTAGGAGGCAAACGTTGTTTTCTGAATTACAGTCCTAGTTGAAGACTTCCTGCATAGCAGAGCAAAAATTAAACCAAATGCACTCATCAGTGGATAAGGCTTTCCCAGGGACAGAATCATGACTCCGGGACACCCAGCATTTCAGCCATCAGCCCCAAGACAAAAGGGTGGGTAAGGCCAAGAGATCTGGCACTAAGCTGTACTCATAAGGGCCCTCCTGCAAAACCTCCTCCAGGCACTCGGAGGACAGTATCTGCTTTCATTCAGTCTCAGCATCATTGCAACTTCTCACCTTCCTCCTTGATGTGACAGTGACATTCACAGCAATCAATTTACCAGATTTTTCTCCTGAGGAGGAAGGAAGGGTGTTTTCCCCTGGCTTCATTTGCCCTGTCTGGAATGTCAGCCCATATTTATTCAGCACCACTGTACCCATGCAGTTGCAAAATGCAGGTCAGTGTTCTCTCATGGTAAACTAAGAAAGAAAGTATGCTGATGTGAAATAAGAGTTTAAACAACCAAAGAAGGACTCTCATAGCCAATAACACTCTTGCACCTCATGTCTCTCTCATTCCTCCAGTGATTGGTTCTGGTTAAGGTTTTGCAGCATCGTTCCAACAGTTGTCACGAGCACCACCACTTCCTAGTTCCCATTTTCTTCCTCAAATCAGAAAGTGCAAAGTGCTTGGGATTACTGGAGACAAGGAAGCATCTTCCATTGCTAAGAGATGCTGTATAAAGGGTCAACAAATTTAAAAAAAAGTTGTATAGTTTTTATGTGTGTACACGTACACATAATTTGTGTGGATCTACCTGTTATCCAGAATTTTTCATATGTAACTACAAGAGGATTTGGTTTGTGTTTGGGTAGGTAGTTTCTCGTACAAACATGAGGCTGTGTTACAGTGACAAATGTTTCCTTTGAACACATACTGTGCAAACCTTTCATGGGCAATCTTTTTGCATCAATGTGCTCATGGTGCCTAATCCAGCAGACTAAAGCTGCATCACCTCTGTCAAATGCATCCATTTTCTAGGAACAGTTCTATAAACAGTTCTCCGTAAACAGAGAAAATGTCTATACCCCTGATAAACTGAGTATCTATATGAAATAAAACCAATTGTTCAGAAAATTTTCAACAAATAAGGTAATACTGTGACACATTCGGAAACTTCTCAAAAAGGAAAACATTGCTGAGAAGCTTCCAAAGCAAGCTGGATGTGTAGGGCTGCTGGATGGGGCTTTTTTTCATCAATAAGCCATGGAGGAAATTGAAGAACTGATATTAATCTTGCTTCTCATCACTTCTTGCTGTGAGATTTCCTCACGGTCCATTTAAATATAATTTCAGAAATATTCCTTGAAAGTAGGTTATAAAAACACCAAAATGCCCTGAGTGTTCTGGACTGACAGGTGAAGTAGGTGATATTTAGAGTCATCTTTGCAGAAAGGAAACACTTCAGTAAATGCATTCTGTGGCCCACTTGTGACAGAAGGTTGTGTGGCTGCTAATGCAGCCTCAAAGTTTCATGCTAATAGTACAAGTCAGAATAAATACTATCTCCACTCATGTGACAGACCTTTGATAAAGCAGAATTGACCTGGTTGATTAGGAGTACTTGTCAAACACAGACAATGCGGAATTCCTTTCAGCAACCATAATGAGATCAATTTAATGAGCCTCCTGTTTTACAAGATATATTAATTGTGGTTCTGTCACATAAGGTACAGCTCAAGATAAAATATGTAAAAAGGAGGAAAATTGGATTTCAGTCCACTTTTGTCGCAAATACAAACTTTCTTGCATGATCATGAATCTCCCCAATGCTGAATTAAGTACTCTGGGTGGCTGTCATTCTGCCATTGAACCATGTGCATTGTTGTGAAGGGTGTTTCACACTAGAAGAATGCCAGCGTTTTCCTTGCATCCTCCTGCCATTATGATTTTTATTCTACTCTGGACAATATTTGATACCATTCCTGTGTGTCTATCCACAAGGGTGTTTTCTCATGTCTCAGCGGTACAACCATGATTTTACACATGCTTCTGCAAGAGCTCAATCTGATACTTCGACAAGGAGACTCATAGCCTTGTGGTTAAGCACAGAACCAAGTGCTGTGCTGGACTGGAGTACAAATAATCATGCAAGTAAATCAGAACTCCCAGTTCAGCGTTTCAATAGTTAGAACTTAATCCAATTATTCTTCATAATAAAATATGTGCTCTCTGTGTATTATATAAACCCTGTGCTGCCAAAGCATGTCCTCTCAGGCAGGGCTCCTTCAATCAAGGGCAAGACTAGACCTGCCAGATGATAGATGCTCCTGGCTGCTGCATGGCAGCGAAGATGCTCTCCCACACCATGTCCTCACCAGTCAGCCTGAGTAGCTGCAGGTTCATCACCTGCATGTGACAGATGCTAAACAGAATGTGCTGCCTGTCTGTGCATTATGATGCTGAACAAGTCATACCAACCAACTTGCACATCTGGTTGCGTTGAGGATTTACCATTAAAATGAATTCTAACAAATACACTGTTACTTTGCTGTATGGAAAGTACTTACATGGCAGAGCTGGGTTGTCCTTTACCAATGAGTATGCTTGTGGCAGGCTGCAAAGCTCTGTGTACAACATATTCAGCCCTAAACATTCCCAAATTATATAAAATTGGGAGAATTTTAAATTTAGTTTTATTCCTAATTGAGCCTTTGGGTTAGAAGAGTTCAGTTTGCTTAAAGATACTGAAACAGTAGCCAGACTGTTGCTAAAGAGTTGAACTCTAAAGTTGTTCATAATCCTAAACCTCGTTTTTGCAATGCCAAGAGCAAAACTCAACACTTAGAGCCTGTCAACATAACCAGTACTTAGTTATCAAAAGGTTGATGTTTGTACTCCTGATTGAGGAGCAAATTGTTGAAAAAAAAATGGGCTACCTTTCCAACAAAATATATTAATGGGATGTTTTCTTTAATCAGTAAGGAACAAGGATCCCTAGCGACATGATTTAATGGTGACCTGCCAGTGCTGGATGGCAGGTTGGACTTCATAATCTCAAAGGTCTCTTCCAACCCAAAGAGATTCTGTAGGAACACCCATGAGGACAAATACACTACAAGGAATATTTAGAACTTTTATAAGGCTTTACATGCTAGCCCAAAATATTATCTCAGACACTCAGACATTTTAGGGCATCATTTTCCGCTCTGTAATGGTTTAGCAAGAGGGTCTAAATTGGTTTGGGTTGGTGCCTGTAATTCTAGCACAACAAACAGCTCTCACAGCTAGTTCAACTGGCAATGAAGCAACTTTGCTAGAAAGACAACAGTTTATTGAACCCATCACCAAGAAGAAAAGGAAAAACTCCTCAAATAAGTACAAGAATCTAAAAGGTGAAACAGAAACTATCACAATGCCTTCACACATACTCTCAGAGAAATGGGAGACAGCTAACACATCGGGTTTTGGCCTTAGATGAGAGGCTTGGGATAAGAGAGTGTACACAAACACTCATAACCAACAGCCACCAACACACACACACNAGAGTACACAGGATCTTTGCCAGCTTGGTGGGGAAAAAGCCAACATGGCGATGATTCCCCTGTTATGGGAATAGGGTCTCATCCAAGAGCTTTGTACAGGTCTTATGGAGAGCCTCCTTTTTTCTCCCCTGTGGTCAGGCACCAAGGGAGGTAGAGAGTTGAGCTCACCTGTGTCCAGCATCTTCAAAGGCGTTCATAGTAGCGCAGCTTGGAGGACCTGCCCCCACTCTTTAGCCCACTGCCAAGGCCAGGAACGAGCTGGTGCGCCTTTTCTGTATCTGAGCCCTCAGCAAAAGAAGGGAGGGCTGCCGGGTCACATCCACAGAAGGAGGTTTGCAGGAATGGCTTGTCTCTTCTTTCTCTCTGTGTCTGAGCTCCCAAGCAAAAGAGGGCTGAGGCTACCCCCACAGCAGAGCCATAGCCAGGCTGAGATTTCTTTTTGTCTTCCACCCTTTGGTGGCAGGGTGTTGAGAGCCACTGCTCCCCTTCACCCATCTCTGTGGGGTGCAGGTGGAGCCCTGTCCTAGAGGACCTACCTNGAGCTCACCTGTGTCCAGCATCTTCAAAGGCGTTCATAGTAGCGCAGCTTGGAGGACCTGCCCCCACTCTTTAGCCCACTGCCAAGGCCAGGAACGAGCTGGTGCGCCTTTTCTGTATCTGAGCCCTCAGCAAAAGAAGGGAGGGCTGCCGGGTCACATCCACAGAAGGAGGTTTGCAGGAATGGCTTGTCTCTTCTTTCTCTCTGTGTCTGAGCTCCCAAGCAAAAGAGGGCTGAGGCTACCCCCACAGCAGAGCCATAGCCAGGCTGAGATTTCTTTTTGTCTTCCACCCTTTGGTGGCAGGGTGTTGAGAGCCACTGCTCCCCTTCACCCATCTCTGTGGGGTGCAGGTGGAGCCCTGTCCTAGAGGACCTACCTGTCTCAGAAGACATGCCGCAGCTGAAGATGATGAAGATGGTAACAAGAAAAGGAAGGAAAGAAGAAAGAGGAAGTACCTTCCCGTTATGGACTCTGTCTACCAATCACCTGTAGAGTCCAGACACTGATGCAAGGGTCTGCTAGGAAAGCTACCTCCAACTTCAAAAACAATGCTTTTTCGGCATAAAAGCACCACAACTAGTATTCGAAAACTTGGTAATTTTCAAACCAGAACTCGCTCAAAGCCTGAATATTTAGGAAACATGGTGCTGAAATTCAGCCAGACACACACAGAATGCAGAATTCAAAGCATGGTGTGAATCTGTCAGTCAAGTGAAAGAAACCACTGAAACACACACTTTTTAAAGGTTGGTCTTATTCATCAAATATTTGCTTGGGTTTGGTCACATCTCTGAGTGATAGTGGTTCCTAAGCCCCAACCTCAGGTTGTGTCTCAGGGTGACATTTGGCCCAAAGACGTGAGTAAGTACTGAGCTGGATTTTCAGATGACTCTTGGCCTTCCAATTTATATTTTTAAAGTCTCACATAGAGTTTCTCAGTATGTTAGGAACCAGAACACCATCAAAAATGCTGTCCAAAGAGTTTAATTTGCTTCTGAAAGAGGTACTTTAAAAATTAGAAATATATAATCCACTATAACAGAACCTCAGCACCAACTCCCATACCTGTCGGACCAGAAAGCAAGCCTGACACTGGAAAGAGAAACTCTTTACTGCTTGTATGGAAATGATGAGATCACTCCAGGCAGCTCTGTGCAGAGATAAAAGAACCAAATGAGATTTTTGTAGGCAGTATTTTCTGATTTTAAGAAAAAAACCCAAAATACACAGAAGTGAGAACATTCACTGGTAAAATGATTGAATAATCATTTCATGATTTAGGGGTGGGGTGTAAAATTTTCATTAATGGAAAATAACGACAAGGTAAGGCAGTACAATATATAATTTCATACTCTGCACCCTGACAATATCCTTTCCAAGATTATTCATTACATTTTTCTGAAAAGTACCTTGTACATATAAGCTACTTAATTAAATACAGGAAGTTATCTTCCAGCAACCCCCTTCCACATTCTGAATGTGCAGGAGTACACTAGAATATTGATAGCCCAATGTGATATTTTAATGTTGGAACAGATATTAGTTTTCTGTAATTACAATGACTCAACAAGAAAGAGAAAAAAGAAAAGAAGGAAGATATTAAATCATTCAGATTGTCTTTTGCAGTGTTGCATCATGAACAGCTTCACATATGTGAAAGCAGCATTTGCTCTCTCCTGCAAGGAGATCACTTACTCTCGAAGCTGAGACAGACCCTTTTTAGTGACCTTTGTGAAAGTTGCCCCCACTCCCCCGCAGTTAGCACATTCTGAAGATCATCCTTTGTCTCAGGGGTTCTGGTCACATACTAGCAATGGACTCTGCTACCCTGGAATTAAGCAAACTGCTCCAAGCTTTAATCTTTTGCACAGCAGCCAGTGCAACTGGAAGCATTGTCTCTCGAGTCCACATTCGTACGCATTCAGAGTGAGAAATGTGACATAGCGCCTTATGTGATCAACACACCAAAATATATTTTCATCTTGTTTCTGACTGTTGCTTCCTAAACCAAACACCTATGCGTAAATAATACCAAGGACATCTCTATCCTCTTACACTGAATTTCAAACACCATGGTAAAACCTGGAAGTATCCAGAAAACAAACCTCCCAGTAACTGAGGAAAACTATATTTCCAAACCACCACCACAGACCTGTCAGATAAACAGACTTTTCAGGATCAGTGTTAAAATGCCATGAAGTGGGGCTCCCCAACTCCGTACCTAGGCAAGGCATAAGGAAAGGTGTTAGATGCATTCTAGCTGTTTTTGGTATGGCTTTTCCACCTCATGTGGGTACATACCTGACATCCTCTTGACTCTTCCATTTGCTTTCCCTGCCTGGCACCTGCTCTCTGGGACTTTACAAACAGCAGAAGGTCCCAGGAGTACCCAGTGTGAGGTGGCAGCTGCAAAAGGTAAAGATATCTAGTTATTGGTTTACACAGTCCAGCCTTTTAGCAAACATCCCACATCTGCATTCAGGCTGAACCCTTTCTTCCTCACTAAACTAGAAGGTTAATGTCCCGGTCAGCAGTGCAGAACAGATCTGGTACCCTGGGGTATGATATTTTCCTTGAGCTGGGAAATGTGTGAGAAGTGTCGTTAGCTCATCTCCTCTCAGCTACTGTTAGAGGAAGGTGCTTATTCCAGGGGAAATTAGAATACTTTAAGCTCACCAAGTATTTAAAGTGCAACTAACTTCAAAAAGACAGGCTACAACTGAAGTTTTCAGCAGCGGTTTTCAGAACTCCACCCTCAGCAAAGCAGAAACAAAAGAAACGGGAGCTCAGCATTTCTCACAAAATAGGGCTGTGTAAAACCCCCAGGCCAAAAATACTCTTCAGAGATCCTTGGACAGCATAAAAGATCAAAACTTCAACCTCAGCCCTGTGTATCTGAATTGCTAATAGATGCTCAGTACTGTCTCCATCCACAGCATCACACAATAAGGATTAGAGGCAATTGCGTTTTTAAGGAAAAGGAATGTTTCACATTGCCTGGAGCACCTTCAAGACTCAGAATTATGATATAGCATTTTCTGTCCTGCTCTGGCCAAGGTTTCCCAACCACCAGTTTATGAACAGCTGCGCCAGTAATGTGCTGTTCTTATGTGTTAAATAACAATGGGACATTGCAAAACTACAAAGGCTTGTCCTGTCCATTTAACCAGCATGTCACATGGAGACAAAGCATAATGCAACTCTGTGAAAAGTCCACCCACAAACTTCATTTCACACTATGAGGCATTTGAGTTCTCTGTCTTCCTCCTCTCACACAAGTTCACACGACAGCAACTTAAACATTTTGGAGACTGTAGAATACAGCCTTCCAAAAGGTTGCCTGCTTAAAAATAATAATTAAAAATATTTCAGTGTACCATGCTATTTCTTTCTTTTTCAGAACTGTTGTGTTCTGATCAGAATGTAAATCAGTACTGAACAATAAAATGGAGCAGTTGCTATTGAAGAGAAAAGTCATGTCATCATACTAAAACCTGACAGTACAAAATCTGAATCCACAGCATTTTCAAGTGAATGCTATTTATTACTAGAAATAGAAGTTATTTCATTACAGAAACACACTTTTATATTGCAAGATGGGGTTTAAGAAGCACCGCAGTTTTGTGATCAAACAGGACGTATATGTTTTATCACTTTAACTCACAATAAAACAGCCGTTACATTGGCACTGTGGCAGCAAAAAGGACAATCTCCCCTCCCTGCACACACATGCACAAACAGCTCCTAAAAGAATGTCTACAAGAACAACAAACCCAAACATGAATGATCAGAAAATGATGTTCAGCAAAGCTTTGTTTGGAAAAGAGTGTCATCTTACCACAGTGCATAAACTGGACTACACAGCAAAGGTAGTGTCACAGCAAAAAGAAATTAAGAGGAAGAGATAGCAAAGAGGAGCTAAAGTACTACTTTAGGAGTCTATTTTCCCCAAGCAGAGGGGTAGAAATTAGTGAGGAGAACTGCAGCTAAGTATTCAAAAATTCCCGGGAGAAGTCCTTTATATAAACCATTGCATCATTCTTTGGTTTTATTCAGGTTTGATAAGCCCCTAAATAACCATTTTAAGCATTTCATTTTATTTTTAATTACTTCTCTGCACTGGAAACTACAACAAACTTGGAACAATTTTCTGAGCTGAGGAGACAGCTGATGGCTCAAGTTTCCCAACACTGCTCACCCTTAGCCTGTCAGAGAATGCACTGACAAACTTCCTCATTGATGTCCCCCAGCAGCAGTCTCAGTACTGCAAATCACCAGCGTTTACATTTGGTTTTAAGAGTCATGAAAAAATGGAAAATGTCCTTCTGCAAAGCATAGGGAAGCCAACAGCTTTATATTTAAATGACATGCAAATTATCAGACCCTGCAACATCTCAACATTTTTACCTTCTGTAAACACTAAGTGCTGGCAAGGTAGAACCAAGGACACAGACTTGGGACTTTTTGCTGAATCTGCTTCTTCTGGCTGTTACTCCAACTAGAGTTATACCCAGAAACTTCTTTCGCTAAGCACAGCCAGCTCAAAAGTAGTATTTCAAATCACAGTCTGAAGACTAACATCATTAACAGTGCTGCTAAGTCACTTGTATTCATACTTAGGGCCCTGTTTTGGTCACTTTATTCAAATGCAGACACAGATCTTTTGATTTTACAAGGAGATTTGCTAGATTAAGGACTGCAGGAGTCCACAGACATGCCACAATCAAGAGAGAGAACTGAGTAAAATCTCATGGTTAAACCAGGCCTTTAAGACACAACTTTCTGCCATACAGTTGAGTAAAATGAAATTGCAGTAACAAACCTTGCAGAGACACAACTGGAGAAGTATACAGCCCTCAGAGCCAGCTGAAAGCTGTGGAGAACCAGACAGGCGATCCTCCAGACAGCATAATCTCTTTCCCCTCTCAAGAAAAGTAAAAGAAAATTCAGAAGTTGCCAGGAGCAACTTCAAGTAGGTTCCAGTCTTCTTCAGCTGAAGTCCCTGAACAGAACTGCAGGAATGAAAAACAGTTTACCTAGATGCTTCTTGAAGATAAACCTAGAAGACTGTCATGTGAGGAAGATAAATGATAATTACAGTGGTCTTCTTAGGAAGTCTTCCAGGAAAAAAAAAAACCTACAAAACCAAACAAAAAAACCCCAACCAAACCAAAGGTAAAAAACCCAATAAGTTAACCATCATTGACTTATTTTCCTCACGATTACATGACCCACACAGTTAGAGAAGGGAGAGCATTCATCTGCAACCAGGCTGTTAAGAATCTACTTTGCAAAGAACTCTGTCTCTTTATTGCAATGGGTCTTGACATTGACTTTGTCATGTTAATTCTACAAATTCAAACCCAGTATTTGCTTGACTTGAAGCAGCAAAGGGATATGAACATCAACCACCAGCTAAGTCCATGAAACACAAAAGCTGCCCTTTTATGGTCAGCGGTAGTCCCTGTACTTTTCTTCCTTTCAGCAAAGTTAACATCAGATCCAGGAAGAGTTAGACTGGATAAATTGTAAGTTACCTTCCTGATTCAGAAAAAAAAGAGGAACCTTTGTGAAAAAAGAAACAAAACCCACACAGAATCATTTAAGAGATCATGTTTCTCAAAGAAAGCAAGCTAAAATTACAGCTCCAGTGAATTGGAAGGGAATTCAGCTCCACCAAAGAAACCCCTCTGAGCATGCAGCTTCCCATTTTGTGAGCTCAGAGATATACCTGCTATTGCCATAACCCCACTGGGAAAGGGCTTTAAGGCAGGGGAGCAGAACTGCGTCCAACATGAATGCAAGGACTATGTGCTGCAGCTGGTCACAGAATCACAGAATCACTGAGGCTGGAAAAGGCCTCTAAGATCATCAAGCCCAATATTACCACAACCTAGACCATGGCACTGACACGTCTGGTCTTTCCTTAAACCTCTCCAGGGATGGGGACTCCACCACCTCCCTGGGTAGTCCATTCCAATGTTTGACCACTCCCTGCCTTGAGGAAGTGCTTCCTAACATCCAACCTGAATCTCCCCTAACACCGATTTCAGGCCATACCCTCTCATCCTATCACTAGCTGACTGGGAGAAGAGCCTGACCCCTACCTGTCTACAACTTCTCTGCAGGTAGTTATAGAGAGTCACAAGGTCCCACTTGAGTCTCCTCTTCTCCAGGCTGAACAGCCCCAGCTCCCTCAGCCTCTTCTCATGAGACTTACACTCCAGTCCCTTCCCCAGCCTCTTTGCTGTCCTCTGGACCTGCTCCAGCACCTCAATCTCTATCTTGAACTGAGGGTCCCAGAACTGCACACTTGAGGTGAGGCCTCACCAGTGTAGGGGGAGAATTACATCCCTAGTCCTGTTGGCCACACTATTCCTTATATAAGACAGATTCATGGAAGCAGGCTGAACAGGACTGCATGGACCCAAGTGCCAGGACAGGCACAGAAGAAAGAGAAAAGTAACAATTCAGTGTTACTTTTTTCAATGTTACTTAACAAACATGTATTTTGCATGTTTTTTAAGAGCATCTTGCTGATGCAGATCTCAAAAATGGGAAGAGACTGACTACTGTTTCACTTTGGGAAAAGGAATTATGGTATCTTCAGAAGACACTAGGAATGATTCTAAAACCTTGGGGAGGGCTTTAACCTACTGTGTTTAACTTCCATCTTTCTCACATATGCCCTCAGTCTCATGCTGGGTTACAGTCAGCTCCTGATGTGTAGGGCCTGATATGATCTGTAAGAGAACAGATCTTTGCTCCAAACACAGGAGTAAGCATGAAGGAGCAAGAGGAGGTTGCAGGGAATGAGCACTAAATACTCTCTGCTGGTTTGCCTTATCCCCAGGGCTACCTGTTCTCTCAGAGGCTGGAGTGTTGCTTTTCATTCCTGCTACTGATCCTTCCAGCATCAGGCTGCTTTTCTAAGACATCAGTGGTCCCACTACTGCTGCCCCATGCCTTTGCTACTGACTGATTACTAAGAGCAAGAAAGCTAAACAATAAATGCATTTACACAGTAAATGTATTTACATATACAATTTACACATTTACACTACATATAGTGTGAACACAAAACTTTGGTTCAATCAAAGGCAGCAGCCACAGAGAAAACAAGATGGGAACCTGAATAGGTTGAATTTAATCATTCACAGAGATACAGTAGAATTCAGAATCATGTTGTGCCTCTGGAAAACTTCATGAACAAGTGACTCAAGAAGACAATTAATGTTTAGAAGTAAAAGCTGCAGTAGCACAGCAACAGACAAGAAACTGGATTGTAACCGTAAATCAAACATCAAAGGTCTTACAAGGCCACTGATTATAGGTGGATACTTAATAGAAATGAGACACTGTACACTTGAGATAAAAAAATCTCTCTTAATCTCTTCTTTCACATGCATAAGTAGCTCACATGCCATGTAAATGTCAGATCTGCAGTAAACGAATTCATTTCAAATAGTTATGTATAGCAGAAAATTTACTTCAATGGTATTTTTAAAGGTAAATTTTTAAGGCAAAGAAAAACAGACAAAAAGGAGACAAAAGCTTACCCAAGTGATAATTTGAATCTCTTATTAATAGCTTATGTAACATAATGTTGTTTCAAAAAAAAAATAAATCATTACACAAGTGAGGAGAAATAAGTATAATGGCAGGGTCAAGATCAAGACTCAGAAAATTCCCATTAAGGCAGTTCATCCCATTTACTCTTGCATGAAACAGCATGAGAGAGTCTACTCTTGGGTAGAATATATAGTATATGAGTATATCAAATCATTACAACATAGAAGTATCATATTGTCTATGCAGAAGTGTTAAACAATAGGATTTGGTCCCCAGGTCTGATTTTCATGCCCACTTGGGCTCTGGGAATGGCCACATCCTGTATTTTGACCAGGTCATTTCAGGACATGAAATGAGAACTAGTTATGAAATTCCCTTTCCAAAAGACTCAGCACTCAGAAGTCAGAGAAACTCTGAACTTGCAGGACTACCTTCATTCTACAGCTTGCCAGACAAGCCTCACTTCAAAAGTTGCCATCAGGGCAGGGCAGGTTGGTCTTTCTGATATAAATGTGACAGTATCTGGTGTCACATCTTTCAACAACTGTGCCTGTATTGCTGGTGCATACACAACACACACACATCTCCTGGATGATTTTGAGACAAATGTTGCCTCTATATTCTATTTGTTACTGCATTTCTGACTTACACTAGCGCACCGATAATTCTAACAAGCCAAGATGTTCTCTCTTGCAGAAGGAAATGGCAGACATGCTAAATACAGCGTACACCTAGTAGCTTCATAGTGGCATGTCAAAGAGAAATAACCGTAATAAAGTTGTCAGATCTTCCTTCTCATTTGACACTGTAACTGTCTCTGCCAACTCAAGTTATTGTAGTGAGGAAGTAAATAGCTCCTGTAATTATGAGCATGTTTATGTCCCCCTAGATCTGGTTATCCCCCCCGATTTCTGAGAACATTCCCAAAGAGATGAGTCTGAAAATCAAGTAAAACATTTTACACCTCAAAGAAGAGGGCCATTTGCCACCTTGCTGCCTGGGCAAACTCAAAATAGGATTAGTAACTAAATATTTGTAAAACAGTATTTGTAAACCAAGACTTTGTATTCCTGCCCAGTAGTCCCTCTCAAGGGCAAAGGACATGTAACAGTACGAGCAGAAGGTTTCTGTCCAGCAGTCTTGTGGCAAACACTTTCTTGGAGACCTTTAGGGGAGGGCATTGATGCATCTTTATTGCACTACAACACTTGAGTAGCAGGGATCATGTATGCTGCCTGTGCTGGATCTATTGGAGATGTTGATCAAGGTCTCCCACAGTTAGCTCAACTCGCAGGCCATACTGCCTTTTTACCCTTTCATTGCTATCTGCTGCCATAGGGCATTCCTGTAGCACTTCTCTTTCTTTAGTAGCTTTGGATCTTTTACTCTAATGGTCTCCACTTTATTAGATGGTGCTAGAAATCTCATCACTTGGGGAAAAGGGGAGGAAGGCAAATGGATGTTTAGTGGATCAATCAGAACTACAGATGAATCTGTTAATCTAAAATCATGAAATTGTATCATTTTCATTGATTTTTTTTCATTGAAAAAGAAAACATACATTCAAAAACCAGTTTCAGATCCTACAGGGAAAGAAAGGCAGGTCAACTACGCAAACCAGGAAGGCACTCATCTTGAAGCGCCATTTAAGTAATTTTACAGAATCAGTTGCAGAAACCAGTTCCTGAATTGCATATTCTTAGAAAGTGGGAAAGACACTGAAATATTCTTCTCCAAAAGGAACTTACACCAAAGCAGTAAAAGCTCTTCACCTGTCTGTGCTGAGCTATTAAAAATTAGAGTGATTATTCTCAACAAAAGAAGTAAATGAAAAACAGAAATGAAAGCAGAAGCAGACTCCTAGATACCTCTTAATTCCAGGTGTCAAATCCTTTCTCTTAGAAAGAATTCACGGTACATAATGAGTTTTATTTGGTCTGCTATTACACAGCTTTGTGCTTCTTAATTTTTCCATTGGCTCACCTTCTGGAGGAAGGGAAGGGAAATTAAATGCAAAAGCTAATTGTAAACACACATTATGAAATATGAAGAATCATGGGACCAACTGACCACTCCAGTGATTATGAAAACTGTAAACTATTTAAAGAGAGCACTTTTCCCTGCTCTTCATTAGGGTCTGATTACCTCAACCATTAACATTTGGCTCTTATTATTATGATTGTGAAATCCTGTTCACACTAATGGACAAAAGAAAGTTGACATGGCTATCTTGATTAACCCATCAATAATCATTTGGAATAATTTTTCTTCATTCACTGGATGAATCATTCACATATCTTTTAATAATGCATATTGTTGTATAGTAAATTAACATTAAGATTACCCACCTCTGGGAGCTACCCTCTACTTCAAAGCATTGCTCAAAAGAGATTTAAAATGTAAATTTTACTTACAAAAGAATATTTCTAAAACAATGACTTATTTGGAATTGTTCAGTACATCAAAACATGTAGCCCTTGGGTTATGCAACTGAGCTCAACCTTTAAGCTATCAGATACTCAATATGTAACAAAAAACATACTCCCCATCTACTTACATTCTTCTCCAGAAAGTAAAGCCCATCAAGCTGTCTGGATCCTGCCAGTTTCATAGCCCTTATGACTGCACACATGGAAATAGGTTCTGAGAGCTCTGTACAATTTCCACACATGATTCTACGAGAAAGCTCTGACTAGTCAGCTTCTTGCTGATGTTCATCTATGCAGGACAGGAGAAGGTGAACCTCTGTAGACACAAAGCTGTGACACCCATGACACACCTCAGCTCTTTACAGCAGCAGTTTTGCCATGTCTTCATAATGCACTAATAACCACCTCCACCTTGCAAAACCCAGGTGGGTTCTCAAAGGGTTTGGATTTTCCCAACTCTGTGTTACTTTCTCTCTTCTCCCAAAATCACTGCTTACTATCTCTCTGAAAAGGCATCAAACAGCTCTTTTACCACTCACCATAGGTTAACCACCCTATGTCCCAACAGCAGATTGCAGATTGTCAGAAAGAAGACAGAACAGAGTAGATGTGTAGATGTGCATCCGTAGCATGCTTTCTCACCATTAGCAGCCTCAGAGCCTCCTAAGTCAGACAGGACAACTTTGCATTTAGCAGATGGATTTTTTTCCATTGATTTTTCTAATTGCTTTTTGAACTACATAAGCCTTTTACAACCTGCAGTGTTTGGTGAGTTGAGCTGTGTGGAGAAGTAACTGCTGCTTGCTTTCAGTCTACAATCTGATAATTTTTTTTGATGGCTTCTGCTGGTTGCATAGAAGCAGACAAGGAGTAGTCTTTTTTTCAGCTTTCTAGAATCCCTTTCTCCATTATTTCTCCTCCATGCAGAGAAGCACTCATTGTTCAACTGCATTCACAGTTTACTGCAATGACCAAACTGCTTTTGCTATCTTCTGTATCCTTCTCTTTTCCTAAGTTTTTCTGGATTTTGCTAGCAACTGAGCACTGATTACATTTTTCCAAAGACCTCAGAGCATGTAATATCAGGTGGGTTTTCCTCATCAATACACTTTCATCTCTACTTAATTTAATCTGCTTTTTTCATTTCCTGTACATCTTTTAATGCCTTCATTTTTTCAAAGTTCTTCTTTAACTCTCTTAAATAATGTCACCACCAACCATCACCCACTTCTCAAGTGATTATCTACAAAGATGCAGAACATCTAGCACTAGTCCCCAAAGGACTCCCCTGTGGCACCTCTTCATTGACCAACCCAATAATTTTTTGTTACTCCTTTCTTTCTATCTTTAGATAACTTATTTATCCGTGTGAAGAACTTCCAACCTTCAGTCATTTCTTTAGGAAGCTTTGGAGAGGGGACACTAAAATTGGGGAATGGGAGAAAGAAGAGATAACAAACTACTTCCATTTCTTTATCAATCACTTTTCCTCACTCAGACACACACACCTCTATTACAATCTGCCAGGAAATCAACTTTATGAAGCATTTTCTTTTCTTCTAATGTACTTTCTTAAATAGCCTGGTTCCCAGATGCTGCTGTACAATTATTCTTGTAGCAACACAAAATCACCAAGTGTCATTTCATTGATTCACCCTCTTAAAACCTGTTCCACAAGATGGAAGTTACCACTGAGGATGGAGATTGAGAATAACCTTTGTTTGATAATGAGGATTAATTGGGAAGTAAACCATGTAATGGATGTTTGTGGAGGAATAAATAACATAATGGAATATTTGGGGCATTTTCCTATCTTTATGTACAGTGAGTAATCTACATAAATCCCCCACTCACAGAGATAAGAATAAATGCTACATAAATATTAAAATACTTTGTATAGTTGCAATGGGAAACACATCTTCCTGTGCTTTACAGCTGAAATAGCGTTTATCTGCTCCTTTCTGTCTGGCATTTATGCAGCAGCTATTTCAGCATGTCGAATCTGCTTGTTGAGCAGAGAAGGCAGCTGTTCTTCTGGTGCACATTTCCACCATAGTAGCTCTGGCAGAAACATTTGCACCTCCGGCCAACGCAACTGGCATTGATGCCACCAGCGGGATCCGCGAGATTTCCGCTCTTTCATACACCTATCATATGACAACACTTGAATTGTGTAGGTTTGTCATTTCAGGAGGCACGATTCAAGATCTCTTGAGTGTATTCACAAAGCTCAAAAAGAATACAAACAAAGGAAGCAACATGTGGTTTTATGATCATTGTAAAACACATTGTCAGCTGAGGGACAGTGCCTCAAGCTGTAGTACATATTCATATGGATGATTCTTAGGTAACAATTCCCTTGATTTTGCTAGTTTTTCAATTTATTCTAGCTCCTTAGCAGGCAAATCTCTGTGCCCAGTTTGGCACCTTTTTGCTGCCACCGACTATTGAAATAGGCAGAATGAGAAATAATTTCCTTTTTTCTGCCTTCTCACTTTTCTGAGGACTGAGAAGATTGGTGCCTTGAAAAGCCACAGGAAGAAAAAAACCCAACCAAACAACAAATTAAGATTTAGACATGTCATCAGTGGTTCTGACTAAAACATCCAAGGCACTGAAATTCTTACATTTCGTGATAAGAAAATTTTCCTTCAAAATCTACAGCCTTTACCCAAAGAAGAAATAATATTGAATTAAAATTTTTTCCCATTGGATGCAGTTTTAGCTGAGGAGCTTTCATCAGTTTTACTAGGCCGTGTGTTTCTCTTTTTGTTGTTATAGGGAAAAGTGTTTATATAGTTCACGCAGTTCAAAGTCTCCCAGATTCTCAGCCAGACACACTTTCTTTTTTTCCCCACAACGAGTGCATTTGCAAATCTTTCGTGGGGTGTATTTTTGCAAGTGCATTTATATTTTAGTGTTCTCTTCTTCCCAGAAAACTGCTCATTTAACAGCCTTTAATTAAGAAGCACTTGTAATTTTGATCCATATAATAATTTCCTTAATAATTCATGTATCATAAAGGTAATAGTGTTCAGTGAACCTATTTTCATCTCTCGAATAAAATAATGCGGAATAACTAGTTGCCCTTTTGCTCATCACCTGTGTCAAAACTGCACCAATAGGGGAGAACATATTAAACAGAAACTTTTAGAGCAGTAAGAAGTGAGTGTGTTAGAATGAATAAAGACAACTGACACTATTCGCCTGCTCCAGTACACAAACACGGTCTGTCTACAACACTCTGTGGAAGCTATTTATGTGCTGATGAACCCAATACACATTAATGAGTTCACTTGAGGATTTATGCAGTACCATTATATGATCATAAAATACATTGGTGGAAACAATGAGAATCACTGGGAAAAAATATCCTTGAAGTAAAATATTAATAGATTAAATTTTTCAGTGTATTGATTAAGATGTTCACATTTGTGAAACACTCAGTGCCATTAACAACAGACAGTTTGGTTCAGAGGAAGTGCTGCAAGGGCTGGGTCATTGCTACAAAGAGGGAGACGCTCAGGTCTTCAGTAATGTAGCTGAACTGCTGACCCACTGCCACATAAAGTCCAAGTTAACACCTCACAAGGTCTAAGTGGACAAAATCAGTCAAATCTTGTTTCCCAAAAGATCTCGTTTCTAAAAATTATCACCAGTACAGGAAGAGTAGGATATCATTTGGATGTTCCTCTTTGGTTCCCGAGATCTAAAATAAACCCACCAAACCAACAAGAACAGAGAAAGATATTCTTCTGTGTTATATACCCACAAGAACAGAGAAAGATACTCTTCTGTGTTATATACCCACATCTAAGAAAGATACATATATTTGGTTTAATCATGTTTAAAAATAGAGGAGACAGGGATCAGTGGCTTTTCAGCCATTTTGAAGCATGGCATATCCATTACTATGCAGACACAGCTCACACGTGACCACATCAGTTCAGATTTCATCCATCTGAGCAAAGTCTTGGGCTCTGCTCTGTAGGAAATATGCAAATGTCAAAAATAGCTGCTTGAACTAGAACTAATCACAGCATCATGTCCCATTCCCAAAATGGCTCCAGTGACAGGAGGGCTGAGGAAAAGCATCTGAAGAGTTTTGAAGTAGCTGGATCAGAGTGCATATTTGATTTCTATAGTACGATGCCATGTCACCTACAGCTCTACATTCATCTAGTATTATCTTTACATTGATGCAGCTCTGCTAGTAACAACAGTGTGGAGATTTATTTCTCAAATAAATTTTGGCTAATTAGGTGCTTTTTATGTGTGACACACCAACTTCACTTCCATGCTTTAAAAATTAATCTACCTTTCACTGGAAAGTGTAAAGCCTCTGCTTGCATGCTAAGTCCACCTGATTTTGTAGGTTGGTTAAACCCCAATAACCATATTAACCTAATTTTATGATGCACTGAAGCAGAGCTTGTGTAAATAAAAATACCCCTGAAGGAAAAATGTTAGTGTTAAAAAAGGGAGCACAAAAGCTTGAATCAGGTATTGTGGTCCTTACAGCTTCTGAGGTTGCAGGGACTGCCTGACCCCAGGGTGAAGGAACTCGTCATGGCTCTATAGAGCCACCACCACCCCACCAAACACAAGGCTGGGTGTAGCAGAAGTAAATGCAGCCCATGCTGACACACTGACCCTGACAGATAGGATGACTCTAGGCTACATCTCTTAGAGACTTTGTTTTGGGTAGAGAAATACAATATGCCCGCTGCTCCAGAAGAGTTCCTGGCCCCTACCTTCTGCTGACTGCTCCTCCTCCATGCTGGATGACAAGGAAGAGGGAGCACCAAAAAGATCTCGTGATAGTTACACTGTGCCACCATCATCTTTGCCAGATTTTATGTTTCATGAAAGCCAAATTGCAGCCAATACTGTGAGCTTTATCTAAAACACCTGCCTGAAACCTAGAAATGCATTTCAATTCTTCCTACAGCACTTGGTTCTGAACAAGTCTCTGTAAAGCTCTGTTGCTGCCTAGGACTTTTCATGTATTTATATTTAATGTACACCAATGAACAAGTAGTTGCAAAAGACTCTGAAACAGCTGGGATATAGCACAAGTCAGATAGTTATTGCCTAAACATGAATTCTTTGAGTGACAAATGGTTTTCAGCCAGGATTTTCTAACAATGCAGAGCAAATGCCAAGACTAGAACTGCCAGAGGAGACTCCTTCCTTGTGTGTCCCAGGCAACTCCTGGAAGAAAAATCTTGCTGACTGCCAAGACGTGGCTCTCTTGCCAAACTTTTAGTCTAAGCCTCCTACTCTGGACTGTACAATTATCCAGGTTTGCAAAGCCAAAGGGTTGCTGTTCACCCCTATCTGTGGAGGTACACTGAGAAACAAGAGGTGTTGCACAGACACAACTGTGAGAGGCTGAGCATGTGGGCGAGTCCTGTCATAGTGACAGCAAATGTATGAACAGGTCTTGCCATGTTATTAAAAGCCAAATAGCTTTTGGTACTTTTCCTTAAGGTGCTGCTTTCGTTTTACATTTTTTACATTCTACTAGGCAGCAAATTTGGCCCTGGTGAGGATGGTAGACAGCAACTTTCCAGAAGCTCCAAGGAGTATCAGTAAATAACCCCTCCAANACTCGTTATTTCAGCAGAACTGAAGAGATGCCAGTGCAGCTCAGGACAGTAGTTGTTGGCACATCACCTACCACCCATGCCAGCATTCTTAGTGTGGACATGAGCCATGTAAATTCGACTGCTGGCCTGTCTTGTCTCTCCTCCCTCCCCCGAAATGTCCTAGGTTAGACCCTGGGACAATAAAGGGCATGCAGGCTGCTTTTTTACTCTTTGAAACACCCCCGGAGCATCATTCCTAGGCAGAGGAATGTTCACTATGGCCATACCCAGGCAAGCTAGAATAGCAGGTCTGCATGACAAAACTTCTTAAAACTATCCCATTCACCACCATCATTTGCTTGCCTTGGATTTCTTGTCTTTCACTTCCTGCATGTGAAGGTGTGGAACACAGCCCTTGCAAAAAAGACCAAAAACCAAAAAACAACAAAACCAAACAAACAAAAACAGAGGCTTTTTGCACAAAAATCAACAATGCTTTCAGTCACACAACCACTTAAGCCACCTAAGACTGCATCTGCTCCAGGTTTCTGAGAGCCCAGCTGTGCCGCTCTCCAAGTCCTTCCCAACCCACAGTTACCCACCCATCCACCCTTTCTTAGGTGGCTAATAAAACCACCTAAGAAAAAAAAAAAGCAGCACACAGAGTCACCCCGACACACTGGTGAGCCTGCCTTTCAGAATACAGCTGCTGCAAGTTTACCTGAATGCTCTGAGTTTGTCATTTCACGACTGGAGGCTGTGAATTGCAAATAATGCAAGTGCTAAAATCATAGCCTGGTGCCAGCTGCCCTGTGGGAGGGACAATAAACTCTGCAGCCAGCGTAAACAGCAGGATACTTGGAGTGACCACTGCTTCATCTTCCCACACATGTCTTATTCATCTCATCTCCTTTTGATGGCATTAAAGGCTGCTGCAGCATAAAAAGAAATATTAAACTGCAAGAGGAATATGAAGAGCAATTTAACACTGGGGCAAGCTAGCAGATCTGGAACCTTGGCAGAGGTATTATTGCTATCAACCAGCTTTCTAACTGCACCTAAGTTTGGTAAATTATGATTGTCAAGGAGTACCGAGGTAGAGAGAATACCAGGCATATTTATGATACTTTTTATGTGACCCAAAGAAGTGCAACACTACCCTTGTTTTGTCAGACAGGGAAATATTTGCATTTATGCTATTATGCAGACGACACAAGCAAAGCATAGAAGAGCTCCCTTGTCTTCCACTTTTGAGTATCATCATTCCCCCTTCTCCAAAGCTACTGAAAACTATTATTATTTGACTTTATCAAAGACTCTGTGCAAATACAAGGGAGAAACGAGATGCTGAACTGCCCTTATCTTCTGGTTGACATCTTTTACACATAGAGCAACCAGGCAAGGGTTTATGAAGGAACAGCATAAAGCTCTGCTGCCAAACCTGTAACTGGGTTTGTGGGGATACAGAACAAGGGATTCCTTACAAAAAATCACTACCAATCTTTGCAAAAGAGCAAATTTCTCTGTTGACCAGCCCAAATCCACTGAGCTTAACAGGTCTAATTTTTGGCGTACACTAGTAGGATACCCAAGGCAGGCCCACAGTCACCAGCCAACTAAATTCTGGTAAGGAAAAAGCCCATGCAATCTTCAGAAGAAATCGAAACAAAGGCTCAGCAGCCAGCCATTCAACTTCAACTAATCAGAGAGAAACCACCTGCAGGAATACCCCCTTTTTTGTTTACTCCCAGCAGAACCTTCCAAATGATGATTAATCACTGAATAAACTGAACAACTGACAATGACATCATGACAAAGGGAAGGCAGAGAGGGGCATCAGCACTGGTGGATGTGGCTGGAGCATGGGTGGGTGGAATGGCCAAAGAAGATGGATGGCCTGAAAACGCTTGACACTTAAGTATCTCCTATGTAGCCAGAGGATGGCTATGCTTAAGTGATCTGCCAGCTTCAAGCAAATAATGCTCTGCACAACAAGCTGACACACTTCCTTCAGCTGTTAGCAGCAACACAGAGGGGCAGCTTCCCTAAGAACAAACTAATGAGGCTTTTAATTGGGTCGCAAAGGCCTGATAATAACAGAAATAAGACATACTGTAAATGACAGGATAATCCATTACAGTGGAAACCGCTGTGGATGTTTTACTGATTATATCCACAGATTATCCTACCTATGTCCCTACTAATTTGAAAAATGATGAATCACGGGGTTCAAACAGGACTCAGATGAGTCAATTAGACTAAGTAGCAATATCAAAAGCTCATATTTTCTGCACTTAGGAATCAAGCATGTTTTGCCTAACAACAAACAAACCTGAGCTGTGTTTCTCACTCTCAGCTGACCAAGTCATTAACAACATGGAAGAATCCTTCTATAAATTCTTTGTATTTTCAGATGTACTTGCCCCGTGGAGTCCTTTTCTAGCAGATGCTTATTAGCAGGAAAAACATTTGTAGGAAATCAAATACTGTCTTGCAGTGTTCTGCTGATTCCACTTTTAATTGTATCAGTTAGTTTAGGTGTAAAGAGAAAATGTTGCTATTAGCTCTGCACATTCAATACTCAGCCAAAAAACTGAGCTTTACTGGGGCATCTCTTCTCTCTTTACACCCACAATGCTTTCCCTGAAGTTGAAATGCAAGTGGTATAAGATTAAGTGATAAGATCGTGGTCTGGGCAGTTATTTACACTAATGCAGAATAATTAGGTAAAATCTTCACAGCTGCCTGAGGATTTAGCACCTCACTACCTTTGAAACCACTGCTGATATACCACCCCATTGGAAAGGTGCTTTTAACCGAACAAAAAAAATTATTGTCTGGCTCAGTCTTGTGTGAGTTTGAATGAAACATGCAGCAATGTTCAAATAATGTCAACAGGAGTACATCCTTTCCCACATACTCAGTGATTGGTTTTGTTTGATCTCAGGAACAAATCACAGCTACAAACAAGCATTTGAAACAAACTAAATTTAAAACAATGTTTGGGTGGTTTGTTTCTCTGCTCTTGGGATTTTTTTCCCCCTCACCCCACAAGGAAAAAAAAGGACAAAGGGAAGTCTTGGTAAATCCCAGATGCTTTTATTTTAGCTTCAGGTTCAGTAGAGTATTTTCCATTCTGAATCACTGCATGGAAAGCAGGAATATCCCACATATCGGAAAACTGCTGTGAACATTGTCTATATCTCAAAAGGCTTTTTTTTTTTTTGGTAAGGGAAAGCATTCACAAACCACTTCAGCAACATAGAATATAAATTAAGTCCAATCTCATTCCAATTACAGCAATTTGCATTTTCTCACTGATTTAAGAGAAAACAGACAATTAAGATGAGAGTTACTGCAAAGATGCATCTGGACTTCCAGACTTTAGTCTATGGCAGTATTTTTATAGTGTAGTTCTTTGGCTTATATAAGGTCTTTGTCATCAAATTCCATTTCAGAATATCCTAGCTTTGGAGAAAATAAATAGAAATAGACATTTCAGGACTGCAACATTTATACATAACCAACGTAACTTCTTGGGGTCACAATTTGGCGGGAGCTTTTATGATTACAAAACCAGGATTCTGATTTCAGCTCAGACACTGCAGAGCCGTCTGAACCCCTTTTGAAGACAGGGTTTGGTTCCAGGTCTCACGTATGAACTTTCAGAAACATAATCGACCTTTAATTAGAATGTTACGGGATTGCTGGTATTTCCTAGGATGATCACTACATGCCCTGAAACGGCTCCTGACTGTAAGCCATTTCCACTTTCTATATACTTCAACCCTGCAATATTTGTTCCATTACTCCACCACACCAAACAATTTCTCATGAAAATTACCCTACACGTTATCACCACCTATCTGCATGAGCATCTGCATGCTAACTGGTTTTATCCCTTAGAATTCACATCATTCAAAATACAGGGTCAAAATCCTCCACTCAGAACCATTCATATACTCTTTCACTGGTACTGGCACTGTCAGTGCTAATTCTCATCAAAGTTCTCCCATGTCAATTGAGTGCTCACCCCAAACCTTACAAACTCTTCCGTTACTCTGAGAATGAGAACTGATCTTATAGAAATGATCCAGGAGTCCAACTGCTTTCACAGGCCTTTGTCCAAGGACAGTGCACAGATTTAAGGAGATCGTTTAAGAGTACCACCTTTCCTACAGAAAGGAAAGCTTCATTTTTAGCTCTGACCAGACACTAGAGCTATTGCCAAATTTGCTAAATATTTTTTCTCTGCACTAACATCTATTACAGCACAGACTTTTCCACAGATTTTTGGAATATCAGTCTGTGATCTCTGCTGTCCTCTCTCTGAGATGATCATTATTCACAACTAGCTGCAGCTTCTTGATGTTATTTTTCCTCACATTCATGCTTGTACATCTGTATTTTTTATTAGCAACCCAATCCCAAGTCATTTTTCAGCGTCTTTTTTCAACAAATATTTTGCTTATTTCCTTTACATTTTGTAGGTCTATTTCTTCTGATTCAGGCAGGATCAGGAGATGAAGATAAAATGCTTTGAGGTTTCTCTCTGTATTTACTCCCACTTATTTTGCACAGCTCCACTGGCTCCGATGACCTCTGAAATGTACAGAAAAGATAATTTTAAAAGTCTCAGCCACAGACAAGGTTAGAAAATTTGTGAACAGGCGGGGAGAGCAGATAATTTCCTTTGTTACTGTTCCTTCACTTTTTTTAGATACTTCTTTTCTGAATTCTTATAAAAACATACTTCCCAGTGAGAGAGGAAATAGTAGAAGAGAAATAGGAAAGCACAGACAGTGCATTTTCCCTTCAAAATGTTTAAAACATCTTGTGTTGTTTCTTTGCAACAGTGAAGATTGATGTCTTTTTTAGGATAATGCTCAAAGAACCACATTACAAAAAAATACAGCTTCTTTTCAGCTACTTCTTGGCATGTGGCAGGATATTGGTGAAAATCAGCAAATTTGGGGTGTTAATGTTCAACCAGGTACAGTGAAGGCTGCAAAGCACCTCAAGACAGATCAGCCTAACAGACTCCACACTCCAGCCTATTTAGCCTGGCATGTACTTTAGTTGTAACTGGCCTTGTTTAATTAGCTGCTGAGCTGTTCCATCTTCATCCCTAGTGCCTCATGACTCAGAGGACGCAGAAGCAATCACTGCTTGGGACTATGACAGAGCAAAGCTTGATTGTTCTACAAGATGTCCCATGGATGGGGACCAGACACTGTTGATTAACCATTAACTTTGCAATTCTTAACATCAGGGTTTTTTTTTTTGCTTTCAGTGATGCTAAGATAGACACTTTGGAAAGATCTGAAATGCTGTGTAGCAGATGACAGATTGCTTCGTGTATTTTAAAAAGGGCTGATTACAGCAGGCTCTGTAAGAGCAATTAAAGAATGAGAAAAACATAAGAAGAGATGGTGGAATTTCTACAAGATATTTTACAAAATACACACAAGCACATTAGAAATCTGCATAGGGATGACTAATATATATATTTCTAATAACATATGTACTCAGGTTAAAACATACTTTGCTTGAAAACTGGAAAAACAATTTCTAGCCATCAGCAAAACTCATCAGTGAGGCTTGTAGAAGAAAATGTAGAAGTGAACTAGACAGAATAGCAGAGAACTGGCTGCAGACACAAAATTGAATTAAGTCCTTCTTAAAATACCTATTTCTAGTGTGCTGCCTTCACTGCAGAACCACTTGTAGTCTTTCATAGTACTGTCTCTTTCCATCCTGAAGTACCACCACAATTTAATTCTCAGGTGCTTCAGGAGGATTTCTAGGAGCTCTGCTCTAGCGTATTTCATTTTCTTTATGAGGTTAGATTATGCCTTTAGGTTATTAGATAGTTAACACTCTAGACTTTTATTCTTACCCCTTGCCCCTCACTCCAAATAACTAAGTAAGAAACTGCCATCAGTGCTCTGAAAACAGTATTAGGGTGCCTAAGGAGTTGGCACGGGAGCTCACTAGACCAGTCTCCATTATTTATCACTAGTCTTGGGTAACTGCAGAGGTGTCAGATGACTGGAGGTTGATCAGTGTGGTGCCCATCCGCAAGAAGGGCTGGAAGGAGGATCCAGGAAACTATAGGCATGTCAGCCTGACCTCAGTGCCTTGCAAGGCTATGGAGTAGATCATCCTGAGTGCCATCGAGCCACAGTTACAATACAACCAGAGGATCAGGCAGAGCCAGCATGGATTTAGGAAAGGAAGGTCCTGCCGAACCAACTTGATCTCATTCTACCCCTGGGGGAGCCATCAAGTGGACGAGGGGAAGGCTGTGGATGTGATCTACATAGACTTCAGCAAACTCTTTGACATGGTCTCCCACTGTATCCTCCTGGAAAAGACAGCAGCCCGCGGCTTGAATGGGTGCCCCCTCCACTGGGTTAAAAACTGGCTGGAAGACCAAGCACAGAGAGTGGTTGTGAATGGTGCTGCATCCAGTTGGTGTCCAGTGAGCAGTGGTGTCCCCCACAGATCAGTGCTGGGCCCAGTTCTACTCAACATCTTTATTGATGACCTGGATGAGAGGATTGAATCTCCCCTTAGTAAATTTGCATATGACATCAAGTTTGGGGAAAGTGACAACCTGCTGTAGGGGAGGAAGATGCTGCGGAGATATCTGGACAGGCTGGGTCAATGGGCAGAAGGCAAAGGAATGAAGTTTAACAAAGCCAAGTGCAATGTCCTACATTTTGGCCAGGATAACCCCCCACAGATACAGACTGGGGGGAAGGTGGTTGGAGAGCAGCCTGGCAGAGAGGGACCTGGGAATACTGGTGGACAACCATCTGAACATGAGCCAGTAGTGTGCCCAGGTGGCACAGAAGGCCAATGGTATCCTGGCTTGTATCAGGAACAGTGTGTCTAGCAGGACTAGGGATGTAATTCTCCCCCTGTACTCAGCACTGGTGAGGCCTCACCTCGAGTACTGCGTGAAGTTCTGGGCCCCTTGCTTCAAGAAAGATACTGAAGTGATAGAGGGAGTCCAGAGGAGAGCAATGAGGCTGCGGAAAGGACTAGAAAGTCTTATGAAGAAAGCTGAGGTTGTTTAGCCTGGAGAAGAGGAGACTCGGGGTGACCTTATCACTCTCTGTAACTACTCAAAGGTAAGCTACAGACAGGTGGGAGTCAGGCTCTTCTCCCAATCAACTAGTGATAGGACAAGAAGGCAGGGCCTGAAGCTGCACCAGGAGAGGTTCAGGTTAGATGTTAGGAAGCACTTCCTCATGGAAAGGGTGGTTAGACATTGGAATGGACTGCCCAAGCAGGTAGCGGAGTCCCCTGGAGATGTTTAAGAAAAGGCTAAATGTGGCTCTTGGTGCCATGGTCTAGTTTAATTGTGGTGATGTTAGGTCATAGGCTGGGCTTGATGATCTTAGAGGCCTTTTCCGGACTCAATAATTTTGTGGTTATGTGATTCCAGAGCTGGTTATTACAGTATTCAAAATATGCCTTAGTTTTAATGGTTTGAATTAGTAAGCCCATTAATTCTTCTGAATTCTGAGCTTTGGTCTTCCATCCCTTCAAGCAATCATTGCAGAGAAGAGCATGATAATCAATATTGCCACAAAGCCTTCAAATTTCTTTATCTGTTCCAATTTATAGTGAGGCTCAGGGAGCCCACAGAGGAGCACAGACTGCTGGTGGTGATCTGTACTTAGTGCTGGGCAGAGATCCAGGTTTAATGATCCTATTTTTGCAGCAAGGTGGAACTGACAAGTTGATTTACAACAGCCCAAGTGAGATTAAGTCATGTCAGAGCGGACCATGAAAATGGCCAGCATGACATTTTGACTGGACTGGGTCATTGGTACTGTCTCCAGGCATCCCACTCCTATTGACCACAGAAATCAAATTACAGCACTGAGAAAGCGCTCATCTGCCTAAGGGAGTCAGCTTAACTTTCTCAACTTAGTATGTCCCCATTTGTTGAGGATGACAGGGATGTGCTCTGCTTCCTCCCAGACCTGTCAATAATTTGCCAGACAGCAGGGATGAAACCATTGCCACTTCCAGCTGCCTGTCACATACCTCTGGGAGTAGAAACAGCACTAGCCCTTCAGCTGTGCAGCTAACACCAGTGTCACTGAAAGCAAACCCGTCAAAGAGCACTTCACCTACTCAATTGGACCCCCAGGCCAGCAGCTTCACAAACTTTGAACAGTTTTAAGACACTCAACAAACTACTGTCTTCTGTCTAAGGCCCTGGATCTAAGGTCATAAATAAACCATCTGTACAAGTGAGGAGATCCTATTCCTGCAACTCTGCCCTCTCTAGTCCACTCTGGCTTGAGCACATTGAACTTCAGGACACACTGAAGATTCCTGCCATTTACCAAGTCCTCACATAGGAGTTCTTGAAAGTTTTTGCAAGGCAGTTATTTCTTTCTTTTTCCCCCCTCAGTCCTTTAATTGACATGGAATAAAAGTTGTGATTTACATGTGTCTGGAAAGGATAGAAGCAGCTATTTTTAACTGTATCACTTGCTTTTAATTCCATCATTCAATTAGACATATATTTTAGCTTCAGGAAACTTTCTTTTCAAGAGGTGAAATGCCAGCACAGTACACTTGCAGAACCATTAGCTGTCAAAATAAAACGGGCTTCATATTCACAGAACAACAAGATCAACTACACATGGCAGAAATAAGATGGCAGTGCACTTTTACTTCTCAGCAGCTAGCACAGTGTTTTCTGTATTAAATTTAATAGGCATTTTACATGGGATGTCAGATATTTTTGTCTCTGCAAATAGGGTTCTTTCCTTAAAAAAAAAAAAGTAAATAAATACAATCTAGGTTTTCTGCTGCTTATGCATTGAAGAACAGCACAGAATTGCAGTCTTACACTAGCAATGACTAGGTAGTCATCATTTTTAAAAACAATGTCACAAAAGCTATTTCGATGCTGTCACTCTTAAGAATAATTAGTTTCCATCAAAGCAACAGATTATCTGTTCATGTTGTCCACTGGGTCATTACAATGGGCAACCAATATAGATAAATGGTATCTAATCTTTTCTGCTCTTCTATTGGACTGATTGATGGTTATAACATCTCCGATATTATAAGGCAGAAAAATTATGCTGACATTTAGAAGCAAAAGCACAGAAAGATAAAACCAAGTACAACGCACATCCAACACCATAAAAAAAGGAAAAAAGAAATAGCTAAAGACAAATAGAACAGAAAAACAAATGACAATTAAGCCAAAAGAGAATTATAGAGGGGAAGAGCTATACGTTGTGGGTGGCAAGGAGCTCAATTAATTATAGAACATGAAGGGAAATCCAGGCATTTCCATGAGATGTTATTAAAAGACACATTGACTGAGCTTTCTTTACATGTTATGCCTTAGAAGAAGACAAAAGGATTTCCCTGGTATTGATTTGTTCCTAGAATTGGTCGACCTTAAGACATGAAGAATAACATAATGAGAGGTGGCTAGATGGCAAACAAGAAAGAATGAATTGCTGCCACTGACACTCACATTTGTGAGCTTCCATATATTATTGCCTTTTTCAATTTAGCATTTTTTCCTATCACTTGTCAGAAACCATTAAACAACAACATATACTCTAAACTAAAACTGACCAGCTGATCAGTTATTCATCTACTGTATAAATAATCACTATTTTCCCGTGCCCAGCACAAAATATTAGCAATCTTAACTAGCTGGTTGGATTTGGAATGTTTCTGGGAGGTACTAAATGCCCTGTGCTGCTCCTAGGCAGGAGAAGGATGCTCAGCATTTAGTAGGAGCAGGATTTTTTTTTTTTATGAACCGCTTCACCATTGGTCCTTATGGTTAGGATTCTTTGAGCAGCTTTGTATAGCATTAAACATTTTACTACAAAATCATTTTCTGTCACAATGAACATATCCACAGCAGGCAAAAACCTCTTCAATATGTATATCCACAGCCGGAGAGCCACCTTCAAAATTATACTGTGAGTGTATTTCTTCTTGTTCTCTGGCATTTACCTAACTGCATCCAGATTTCACCTCTGAAATTCTGTGTATCAGCTAAGTTTGCCATTTATCCAAGACTTGCATGGTGGAAGTGAAGCAGAGTACTTCAGTATGGAAACATTATTAAGAAAAAAATCTCACAAAACTTCAAAGGCAATAGTGGATGTAGTAAGCCTTAAGCAGGCATGAGCAAAATTGTTTTCCCACTGTGACAATGTTCAGAGATGAATGTCTGAGTAAAGAACTGTCTTTACATTTGCTGTCATTGACATCTTCTAAGCTTTTGCTCTTAGACTCATCTACCAGGTCAATGTTTCTGGGAAGGATAAATCACAGAGCTCCTCTCACTACATTTATAATTTCTACCCAGAATGAAATGTTTTCTCTATCTTGTGTGAATATAAGATCTCAGAAGAGTTCCCATCTCAAATGCAAGCAAAATGCCAGAAACTTGACACAATTTCTGAATGAAAATAGCACAAAATTTCCATCCTGTCATTTGTAAAACCGCACTACCTTCTGAAAAGGACAACATCTTGTCACATTTTTACCTTCACATTTGGTTTGGAATTGGAATTTTTTGTTTTGAACAGCAGATTTACTTTTCTTTCTGTAAAATGGGCTAATTTCTGACCACTAAAACAAAATATGAGACATTTGTTCACATCAACTCATCATGTAACTTCAATTTCATCCAGTTTAGTTTTGAAAGGGAAAAATTTTATTTAGGACTTCCTGACACTTCTAATTATTTACTCAGATCTTTGTAAACAATGGGAAATGTTGCTAACAGGCTGTATCAGTGCTGAGGGACCATTTTGGAATATATAACACCTGAAGTAATGAGATTTCAAATATTAGCTTAGGAATATCAGGTTAACACAGATACATGCAACGGAATGGCATCAAATACATTTTCTGAATAAACTGCAGAAGTAAATGCACATGTCCCAAAACCAATGTGGCAACACTGTCTGAATTGTATCATGTGAGAACTTGAAAACAGAATTCCCCACTGCAGAATTTCATTTTGACAGTGAGACATTTTCTTTCATTTCTTCCACTGTATCCCGAAGCATTAGGATCCACTAGAGTCTGGTTTGCTTTAAATGGATATTTTCCAACTCAGGTCTGAAAGTATTGTGTCATTTCTGGTAATGGTCTGAAGTATCATGTCATAATTTGGTAACAGCTTTAACTGTAAATTATGTATTACTAGTAGTAATTCATAAAATGCAATGTTGAAATGTGATGTTCTAGTACTTTTGTCAAAGCTTAATAAATGTGCTCCAAAATTTGTATTCTCCTGTTACGTTTTCTAACTCAGGCTACCAAATAACTTCAGGGTTGGGCTAGCTATGACTGAGATGGAAAAAATAGATCAGTCTTTCACTTAAACAGTAGAAAACAATAAAGTGTATCCCACTTCTTCAAAGCAAAAGCAAATCCAAACCTGTCCTGAAATTTGGAGCTAATCTGGAAGCTAATGGAAGCACCTTTCAAAAAAAGCTGAAATGTTAGGTGGCCCTGACTGGTAGTGGCGTATGTGTCTGAAGAAGGAAATTACCTTCTGATCCTTTGATCCTACCTTTTCTCTGTGAAACTCCCTGGATATAGAACCTGAGATTTTTTTTTTTATTCTTAACACAAAGCACTCCTATGAACTAGAACATTCAGAATCCCAATTTTTTTTTGCTACCTGTTCAAGTAAATGAGGAAATATATCTTCAAGTCTGAGTATTAGCTCTTCCTCTCAATGGCTCAAATTATAATACTTAAATTTCTTCAATATGCCCTCTATTTTTAGAAAATAATGGAATCAGAATAAAAAGATGAAACTTTCCACAAATGGAGACCCAGATACAACACAGATTAAGTCAATCAAAATCCTTGAAGATTTTTTAAACATTTCACTTCGATTTTTTTTTCAAAATCAATTTAAACTTCTAAGTGAAAAGTCACTTGGACTGAAAATGTTAAGCCTTAATTTAAAAAAAATCCAAAGAAACATTTCCATAGTTACCAAGTTTTTCTTCCCTAGGTTTTAAACAAACACTGTGTTAAAAATTATCTTTTCTAAAAAGAAAAGAAAACAAAAACCCCCAAAAAATCCCAAAACAACAAAAAACCCCACCCTAACACAATCACAGAATAAACACGGTTGGAAAGGACATACTAGATCACCGAGTCCAACCATTCCCACACCCACAAATACTTAAATACCTGATCAATGGAAAAACACAAACCAATCCCCTCCACGCTTGCCACTGTAGCATGTCATTAAGCACCATAGCTTTGATTTCTTGTTTTGGGGGAAAATGTTGAAATAATATTGACTGTCTCTAGTAAGAAACAACAGGAGATTTTAATCTGTAATAATTACCAGGCAGAAGATAATCCACTCTCCTCAAGCTCTGTGACTTTGTGTTATTGTGCAAATTAAGGGAGATCAACTTATAATTTTCCTTGTGATAAGTAAGTTTTAAGAGATGATCATGCTGTGATGTTACATGTAATATGGCTGAGTGAATGAATATAAAGTAGGAGGATAACAAACTGTTTTATCTAGATTTTTTCTTCCCTTCTGTTGTCTGTTTATGCTGTGACATTTTCTTGTTTTAGCGCTCTTCTGCTTCTTTGGAAATTAAATGAGATCCAGTATCTCCAAGACTACTGGCACTTATGGATTAGTGAGACTAACATAAAAGCAATTAGCTAGAGATAAAAAGAGAAATTAATTGCCTGAATTGTATTTCTTAAAAAATAAATTTAAAATCCTACAACAAAAATTTTCAGTAAAGGTGAGGTTTGAATAAAGACAAACAGGCCTGAAAAACTCAAGACAAGACATAGTGCAGGCAAAAGCCTCTCTCTTGACAGGGATGAGAGAGGTAAATGAAGGGATGGTAGGGCTGTATCAACATTCAAAGAACGGCAGCCCCATGCATTTAGTCTCACCAGTGATCTGCCAGCTGGAGCCAAGTTTCTAAATGTATCCAGGATATTCAGAACAAGATGCTAGAAGCAATGTATTGTACTTAGTTGGTACTAGGGAACCACAGACATATTCCACCTGCATGCCACAACAGTCAAGTCTTGTGTGTTGTACATGGGAAGAATATATTTGGAAATTCATCCAAACTCTGGTTCTGTTGAGTTGTTGAATGCCTGAACTCAACTTTCTTAGTTTGAATAAGAGCTTATTGTTAAAATAAGAATCTGTCTTAACCTCATAAAAAATAAAAGGGCATTTGTGTTGTGAATTCCTTTTGCCTGCTCATCACATCAGTACAGAAACATGAGATCCTGTGAGAGAAAATAAGTATAGGTATGCACTTTCCTGTGTAAGTCCTTAAGCTAAAGCTTCAGATTCACAGACTCAAACAATTGTTTATGTTGAAAAAGACCTTTAAGATCATTGAGTACAACCATCAGCCCAACTGTCCCAAGGCTATTGCTAAACCATGCCCCATACAACTTTTAAATGTGTCTGAGGATGGAAATTCCACTCCCTCCCCGGGCAGCCTGTTCTAAGGCCTGATGACCCTTTCCATGAAGAAGATTTTTTCAATGTTTAACCTAAGCTTCCCTTGGTGCAACTTAAGGCCATTTCCTCTTGTCACCTGCTAATTGTGAGAAGCTAGCTGTAGGCAGCAATAACGTCTCCTCTCAGTCTCCTTTTCTCCTGGTTAACCAGCCCCAGATCCCTCAGCTGCTCCTCACAAGGTTTCTTCTCCAGACCCTTCACCAACTTTGTTGCCCTTCTTTTGACATGCTCCAGCACCTCAATGTCTTTCTTGTACTAATGTGCCCAATATTGAACTCACTACTCAAGGTGTGGCCTGACCAGTGCTGAGTACAAGGGGACAATTACTTCCCTATTCCTGTTCCCATTTAAATTATGTGACATACTATTGATTTTGATCAAATAATGTGTGTTTTCATCTAACTTACACTCTGAATGCACTACTCCAAATCACACTCTGCTTTGCTCAAGTTTATCAGGTCATTTTGCAGCCTTTTAGAAGCACACCAGGACAAAAGCACAAAAGCTTATCATTCTTGTCTATAGATTCAGGCACCCAAAACCAAACTCACCACTAAGTATTTTTAAAACTCTGTAAGCTGATCACAAGCTCCAGACTATTAAGGAAAACACTGAATAGAAAATTCCAAGCTAAACTCTGCTTCTCTGTGCTCCATAAGATGGGTAAGCAAAGCAGTACCATCTGAGCTGTACTCCTGTGGCTGTATGCCTGGGAAACACAGAGACACAGGGGCAGCCACTTAACAAGTCTCAATGCTCTTGTTGCTGCCACAGCTGATGAAAGACACCACAGTGTATTTGTATGTGAGTATCCATGCAGTGGATCATCATACCAGTCTTGCCCAAAGGATGAGGAAGTATTAGATTCTTCTCATCCAGGTTTTCAAGTTAGTATACAAAATACAGACAGAGGAATGCTACCAAGACGCATGTAGATTGTCTAATTTCAGGTATCTGACTTAACTGCCATAAATGGTGTGAGGCAGCTTTCTTCAACTGAATATGCAGAGAATTTGCCTGTCTGGGCTCAAATCTCAAATTAAAGCAGAGTGTGTGTTCCCCAGAGTACCCCAAAAGACAGACAAGGTCCCATGTACAACTGCTAGCTGCTTGCACAGGCAAAGTCTATTACTACCTCATCTTCTTTGAGACTCAGGACAGTAAATCACAGGCAGGGAATAAGGATGACAGAGTATGGCCAAAAGGAATTAGCAGTCCTTCCTCCTCCTTACAAGTACCAGCTCTGGGTCCTTCTCTGCATTTCTCTCTAACTCAAATATTTAGACATCCAATTCAAGTGAAACTCAGGCTGGCCTAAAGCGGCTCCAGCTGTGAGTGGTCTGAAAGATTCCCAAAGGGAATGCCTGCAGCAGAGGGCACTGATATTGTAACCTGTGCAGATTTTCTCACCTGTCAGAATAGTGCAGAACCTGCAGTGAAGCTAACTCCACCAACCAGCACATCAAGTTAGGGGAGGTGGTTCAGGCACAGCTGGAGGAGCAAAGAGCCAGGTCTGAAATTGCCTTCTGACTTTGTGAAAAAAACAGCTGTGAGCTAGCACTGAATGTACTGCCATTCTCAAAAGGTCAAACTAGATTCACCTGTGATTAATTCAATGAGTAGTTTGATTTTTACATTCACTACTACACTTCAAAGCAAGAACTAAGAACACACCGTAAATATAACTCTCACCATCAAACTAATTCTGTAACTTATGGGTACATTAAAAAAATTAAAGTTCCTTGTTTAAACTAGATGCATTTTCAAGAGCTCTTCTACCTGATTCTATGCCCACACATTTCAGAGGTATCTGCACGCTACATGCTGAGAATAGCTTACATGTTCCAGTCACAAGGGAAAGAGTTCATTGGCTCGGAGCGAACAGAGACTGAGCAGAACTTGACTTTTCAGGTATGATGGGTATCATTATTTCTGAGGTAGAGAACCAAGTGCTTGACTGTAAGAGCAACTCGAGGCAAAAGGCTGACATTACATAGGACATGCCTAACTATACCCACACCTAGAAGCAGTCATGGCCCTCTATTGCATGGGAGCTTGAACACAGGGAGGCCAAAGAGGCAAGCCATTCTCCATACCTGAAAACCCCCTTCTGAGGGGTGAGCCTGCAGCCCTTCCCTCCTTCACTGAGGGCTCAGATACAGAATAACTAGCACCAGCTCGTTCCTGTCCTTGGCAGTGGGCCGAAGTTAAGGGCAACTCCTCCAAAACCACGCTATAGTCTAAACACCTTTGAAGATGCCAGACAGAGATGAGCTCTTAACTCTCTACCTCCCTTGGTGCCTGACCACAGGGGAGAAAAAAGAGAGGTTCTGAATAAGGCCTGTAGAATAGCCCTTGGAGGAGGCCTGAAAAGGCCCANGGAATCCGGTTATATCCTCCACATTTGATGCTGCTGTAGCCTCAAAGAAGAGCCTCGAGCCGACGGGGGCTAGAAGTATACCAGAGACATCACAGAGTGCTCATGTCTGCATGAGGATCGGGAAAAGGAACTTTTCCACAGACACCAAATGTATATT
>VZRI01004102.1:38403-98187 GCA_013397515.1 Upupa epops
AATATATTTTGTTGGAAAGAAAGCCCATCTTTTTTTTTTTTTTCAACAATTTGCTCCTCAGTCAGGAGTGCAAACCCATTTAGACCCTCTTGCTAAACCATTGCACCTAGCATATTTAGCATATTGCCTCTCTATTTACATCCACTAACAGTCAGTTTTTCTTCATCCACTTATTTTGAGTTGAGTGGAATGTCTACTCAGACATCCATTTACTGCAAGACAGGTAAAAGATACTGGAATTACAGACTGACATATAGCAGGTTATAATTGAAAGAGTCAATAGAGAATCTCACAATTAAATAAGAGGCAGAATTTGACAACAGTCATTTTTTGTCAAAGCATCACATTTGAAGCAGTGGTAAAGAAAATATCCTCGGTGCTGGGAAGTTCTGTCCTTTCTAACAAGAGAGATTCGTAACTTTCTTATCCTACAAGTAAAAATCTGCAAGTTACCTCCACAGCCTTATGCTTTTCTCAAGCCTCAACAATTTTCAGAATCATCCATGAGCACAGGATCAGTTCTGGCACACAGTTTTCAGTATTAGAACAACAACTGAAAGCAACTTGCAAAAATCTGGGCTATGAACTATGGGAAAAAAGCACATTGCTGGAATTCACTACAAATCTACTGACCAGGACCTGGGCTAAGTAACTAACTTTTAGGATGGAAATCGGTGGGGACTCCATCCTAGAAAACCTCAAGACACCTGTGACTGCTGTAGCCATTGTGCTGCCTTGGTAAGTCGTCCTACCTGGGTCAGAGGCCGCAGAAGGCCTAAGGAAGAGAGGACTGCTGTGGTTCCATACAAACTACCTTCTTACAATAGGATATCCTCAAGCCCCTGGAAAGACTTTTTCACAGAATCATAGATTGGTTTAGATTGGATGGGACGTTAGAGATCATCTCTTTCCAACCCTCCTGGTGGGAGGTGTCCCACCAAATCAGGTTGCCCAGAGCACCTTTCAACCTGGCCTTGAACACTTCCAGGGATGGAGCATCCACAATCTTCCTCGGTAATCTGTTCCAGTACCTCAGCACCCTCATAGTGAGGAGTTTCTTCCTAAAATCTAATCTATATCTCCATTCTCTTGGTTTGAAAACATTCCCCTTGTCCTATCACTAGAGTGTCTCATAAGAAGTCCCTTTTCAGCTTTCCTGTAGTCCCTTCAGGTACTGGAAGATTGCTATAAGGTCCCCTTGGAGCCTTTTCTTCTCTTTGCAGTTTTGCAGTTGCTTCCCTTGTCGAGTAGCACTGACTATCTCCCTGCCCATGAAAGAACAACTTACACAGTGTCTCAAATTCCTTTGAAGGGTCCTTGGTCATGCAGATGGGTAAGAGAAAAGGTAGGTTTATTGTCTCCAACCAAACTGGATTTCCTTCACTTGGCCCATATACAAAAAAGAACTTCAACTGCAAATTTCTCTCTCTACAGATCTGTTTACTCACCCAAGAGATAGCTGACAGGACTTTCTGAACACATAATATGAGCAAGAAGCAGTTCCAGATAACTGCACGCACATAGATCATAACAAGATCTTTGCCCTCATCACTTTCTGCAAAGAGACAGGAGCATCTGAACACAAAGGCCAAATGAAAGTCCATGACTATAAACAAAGCCAACATCTAGCTTGAGTTTGGGACTTGGTATTGAGATTCTGTGAGAAGACCCCGATGACTTGAGCCTTGCATTAAATGAATATTTTAAAGTACTGTTTGCTATTAGCAGTCAGCCATGCACATACAGAGCAACATCACAACAAACGAGATCCTCTCAAATTCATAACAGGTTTAAACCCCCACAGCTCCTGCTGATGGAAGCCTCATGTTTTGTAACAGGTTTAACCACTGCTAAGGAAAAATATCTACTGGTTTATAGTAATTGGAGTTTCAGTGAAAGGTATTTTTCACTTTAGACTCTTCAACACTTTCTATAAGAAGTGCCACAGCTTGTCTTAAACCTGCTGTTTACCAAGTGAAAAGATTTCCAGGTATGAGGAAAATGTAATAATATGCATTATAGATCAAAAAATAATAATGCATCTGAAAGGGTACAATTTTTTATCTTTCACATATTTAAGTCTATATATTGTCTAGCATTGTTTCACCACTGTCTCATCATCAAGATTAACATTAAATCAAGCAATGAATTATTCATGAGGGGTGAATAAATGGAATTAGCCTTTCTAGCGTTTGCGCTGTAAATCGCATCTTCTGGATAAATGCTTTTTTCCCTCTCCGTTTTTTTCCCCTTATGTCTGAACACTAGAAATAATGACCTGGCTTACAGCCTAGCTAGATTAGCTCTTGTTAGTGTGATATTTTTAGATGAACACAGGTCTCATCAACCACGAGATGTCAGGTCTGCTATCACTCCTGTCAGCTTCCTAACTTCCAACAGTTTCCCTCTCCATCCATCCCTAAACTCTACCTTTACCCCTAGCAGCCGCAGTACCTGGAGCTCAGATGATTTGTTGAGCTTGACTCATTATCTACTGTGTTGTAACAGCAGTTAGAAACTGAATGACATTCAATTAAAATTATATTAGCAGCTCAGGAGTGATTTTGTTTAATTTACTCCTACTCACATGTAAAAACATTAGTGACTTTTTTAATTGGACCTCATAATGTCTAACTCCTACTCAAATGCAATGAAATTAAAGACTTTGGTGGCTAAATACCGCTTAATTTACTCCTACCCATCTATAATGACATTAAAGATGCTTTAGGGTAGATATTGTTTCCAATCATTTATATTCAAAAGAAATCTGAGCTTATAGGTACTATTATTGAGCATATAATAAAATCATACAGGAAATGTATCTATACAGTAGGGGATAGTTGGTTACCAGTAATATTAAAAAGTAATCATTCATTTTTAATGCAAGGATATTAAAAAGTAATGCTAAACACAAGAATTTGTGAAGTTTTGTGTTCTTCACAGTCTCTTCAAGGACATGATCCTTTCCTTTCTTAATTTAGTGTGTGGATTTACATGAAATATTTTTATCAAACTGCACACAGTTTAAAAATCTTTCTTAAACAGCATTTGTGTGATAAATCTGGGGGTGACTCCTGTCATTACAGGCAGTCAGCAAACAGACTTTTCAGCAATGGGGTTCACTCTGCTCTCTAACTATTTGCAATACACCTTCTGATGTTCAAATGTTTTAGAGGAGTATGTGGTTCTCTTCAGATTTACACTACGTCACCTCCCTTTTAAATCTCACTTGTCCTTCACTGAGCTGGTGATTTTTGCTTCTAACACAAGTACCTGCCCCATGTTTTGCAACATTGATACAGCTGAACCATCAAAGCCTTTTTGCTCACACAAAACCTCACTGATTTGGCCTTTGGCATATTCTTCTCTCCATCTTCCCAGCATTAAAAAGCAAAACTTTTATTAGAAATGCTTTCACTTAGATAAACTCCTAATTATTAAAATGAAAAGTATTTACAGCACCTCACGATTGCATTATGAAGACAAGGTGTGCAGATAACAGATTCACTCTGGAGATGGCAGAACAAGATTTTCTCCTTTAATCTTTTGCTCTCATCCAGCAAGTGGCTGTGAAGGTGTTCAAATGGAAAGTTTCAGGAACCACTGCCATGGGTGAAAGGAGATACTTCTCTTCTTTCCTCTTGGTGATAAGACAGCCATCATCCTTGTCCTGCAGTGGGTGCTTCAATGAGTGTCTTTCACCCTGCCTTACACCAGCTTCTTCCCATTCCAAATGCATATGGTCCCTTGAGTTCTTGAACAGCAAAACCTGTTGGAACCCATGTTTCCTGGTCAATTTTCTGATTCTGAACCACAGGCAAATATAGTACTTCTCAATTTCTTGTGTTACAAACTAGTTTAAAATAACTTGGTAGTCTATAATAGTTATTTATAATATTTAGTATTTTTCAGATTTCACTGTAAAAGATTAATTTAATCCTGGAAAACATTCACATGCAATTTTGTAATTCATTCCAATTAAACTTGGAATGTGGACATGGAAAGATTTACAATCATTTTTTCCTGGGCATAGGCTTGCAAGGGCTGAAGCATCATGGGCTTCAAACACCAAGGAGCTTCAACACTATTCCAGACTATCCATAGCTAGATTATTAACTATAAAGGCACTTAATATTAAGCACCAGGTAGCACAGACTCTTCATGAAGGCCAGAGCCTACTTTACACCTTACGCATACACAGGTGTGGTATCATGGCTAAACATTTCAGCCAGAGCTGGGAGAAACTCTCCAGAAACATTCTCATACCACTCCTCATCTCCCAGCCCAGGAATTGTCAAATCCCTACCACGAAACATGAATTTATGACCTGACCTGGCAGAGATATGAGCATCTGGGGCTGGACAGGGTCTGCTACCATCCATGGAGCAGTGGCTTTTGGGCTGTGTGTGCTACCATGTTCTGTGTTACAGCTACATACCTGTGAGCATCTGTGTGTTTATTTCAGGGTCATTGTTACTGCTGTTTAAACTTGGCTGGCAGAATTATTCAAAACCTATCTGGGTTGACATGCTGGACGCATATTGTTCACATTGTGGAGGAAAAAGAGGCACCTAGACACAAGAGAAGCTCTCTGTGCTTGTTACTATATCTGGACGTGGCTCAGCTATCAACAGATAAACAGGACGATTTTATTACATTAGGCTACTACTGACATTTAGCATATTTACTGTAGAATGGGCACATGTGATTGTCTCAAAGTGATCAATAGAGCATTAAGATTCTTTTTTAACTACATCTTTTCTGGCTTCTCCCTATCTAAATAATCTACAGCCAGTGGTTACCAGGTAAAGGAGAGGAAGAACAGCTGCAATAGGGTGAGTAAACTGAACATGGGTGTATAATGTCTGCAACAGGAAACACTTCTGGAAAGAAGATGGATACTAAAATAGTGATTAACTGATCAAATCCTGACATTCCAGGATCATCAATATCTGGTGCTCAAGGATATGGTTTAGCGGTGGGTTAGACAGAATTAGGTTAATGGTTGGAGATTCAATGATCTTAGAGGTGTTTTCCAACCTAAATGATTTATAATTCTACAAAATATATGCAAAAAATACACAAATACTTCTAACTGGCTTCCATGTCTCAGACATTAAAGGAATAATTAACAGAATACAATTCTAAAAAGCTGACACATATGGGGAAAACAACTCAGTATCATCAACTCAAGTAAGAAAGGACAAATTTCAAGATACATGGCCATGTAGATTTGATTGCACAAAGAGGCTCTTGGGATAAAGCACAAAGACCCAGACTTAATTGTAGCTTTTGGGTACTGCCCTGAAGCCAGAAGCATTTTTGAAGTCAAAGATACTATGATACTCAGGCATTTTATATTAATGAAGAGCAAGTGAGAATGCATGGTTCCAGCAGGAAAAATAAAATCTGGATAACTGCCCTTTTCTACAATGGGCATCTAAGCTAGTCAAATTTAAAATGTCAATTAACCTTCATCTAATTTCCCTGCTCCAATTACACAAGCTAAGAGCAGATCACTTCCCAAGGAGCACAGCCCTCCCCAGTCACAGAAGAGTGCACTCCACAATGGGCTAAAGAACTTCAACTCCATGTCACCACTTGCTGGTCAGGCAATCACATTTCATCTTGATAATGTCACAGCAAACAATCTACAAGGCACCCTAATTCTCATCTGGGTTCTTGACCCATTATACAGAGCAACCAAACAGCCCATACCCTGTTCTATCTCAGCCTTTATTTAACACAGGCACAAACAAACCTCATACTTAAGTATTTTCTAGAAATAGAAAGCTTTATTTTCTACCTCTAACAGCTATTTCTACCATCTCAACCAAATTAAATGTTCCTCTCACAACTAGTTCTGGATGGTTTTGGGAAAGAGGAAGATACTCTGTAATTTCCATGTGGAAATTTTAATAAACAGCACCCTCAAGAGGATTAGAACTCACTTCTTTCACTGTTTGGTTAAAAAAAATAATAAAAAATTCAGTTGCTAGGCTACGCCTTTTGAATACAGCCAGAATAATTTCTAAGGGTTATTTAAGGTGTTTAACTATGGAACAGGGAATCCATGTATGCACTAACACCCCCAATCCTAAGTGCTGCTGTGGTGGCCCAGAGGCATCTGTGTGGTTTAATGTGAAACTGAGGCTCACCAAGATCAAACAGGCAATAAGTCCCCATTAGAATCATTCTGAGGAGGTGACTTGAGGAAGGGATGAGCAGACAATCTGCTTTGGGACTCCAAAGTCCTTGTGAGAAAAGCTAATGCAAAGAGGGGTGTCAAGTTTCGTGAGGAGTACCACAGCAATCCTGGCTTGTGGGATTAAGGCAGACAGCACATTTGGGCTGTTTCCTTACACTAACCCAGCATGAGACACTGACATGTGCTGTGGACACTTGGAAGGGAAGAATAGCAGCTACACCCCACACTGGGTGGTACACAGCCAGCGCCTCTCCTCCCCAGGATGGACAGGAGGGCATTAGCTGGGGCAGCTGCCAGGAAGACCAAAGCTTCTACCTCTGTGAATTTCAGCCTGAGTCAAGCCATCTTGAGTCTTGAAGAGGAGCAACTTGTGTAGTACGTCTGAATTTGGTACTGAAGAGATCCTAAAAGTCAAGTCTCAGAACAGAGACTGGATGTGCTGAGGTACAGCCACAACCTACACAGCATCAGAAAGCACTCTGGAGCTTTATTCTACCATACAAAGGATTGTATCTATTTTCTTTGCACAAGTAACACTGGCCAGATGTCCCTTCCCTCCTTCCACTCATTCATTCCAACTAAACACACCAAATCAATACCTCTAAAATCGGCTTGCTGGCTTCTTATTAGTAACTTCACTGCAAAGGAAGGTTTTCAAGAACACCAGAACACTCTGTGTTAAATACAGCAGTAATTTACAGAGTGAATAAATTTGATTCTAGCTTGGATGTTTCTCTTCACCGGGTGGACAGTGCTCAGGAACAGGAAATCAGATTTCTGATATTAGAGTTTAAAAAAATCGTTTACAAATAAAGTAAGACCTTGAGAATGAAACATCAATTAAATATTTGAGAATACTTATTTTACACTTAATTTAGCAAACTGATTTTCAAAGGATGTGTGTGGTTTCTCTGCTGCAAAATTGTACTCTGAGTTTGCTTTATTGGCAAATGCTGTTATGCAGCCTTTTTTGTTTTAATTGCAAGCACTTTGCTCGTGCTTATTAATTACCATTTAATAAGTCCCTGTGCCCTAAAGAACCCTAAGAAAGAAAAAACATCTGAAAATCAGTCAGATTCATGGCTAATGTGAAGAGTGTGAATTCCTGGAGATGGAGCATCCAGACAGATACAGATGTGACTGCAACTGCCAGAGAGTACATTTGCACATCTGCCAAAAGCAAGCTGCTTTGTCAAATCAGACCTGACAATTCAGAACTGTTTTCACAGCTACACATTGGTATGAAGAACTATTTTTAAATTAGTTTTAGAAAGGATTTTTACTACTTTTTTCAAAATCTACATGCTTTTACTGAAGCTAGAAATGAGATGGCATGCATAGGTTGAAGAAATCTTGGGCAGAATTACATCTGGTCATTATTCCTTGGAACAACAATAAACAACTGCTTATCAGTGATCTTGCTACTTGGCTGTAGCATTAAGTTAGACATCAAAACTTTCAAGATTCCCATTAAGGTAAGCTCCAAGAATTATCTGCTATACACACAAGAATGGCTTTGGTCCCATTACTCTTGAGATAATTCATTCCCTCCACTTCTGCCGAGTTTTCCCGCCCATTCTTAGCATGTCTGACCAATTTTCTGACATGAAAGCCTTACTAAAACCTACTGATTGCTGACTTCACTCACTGTGTACAGCAATTCTGGTTCATTATTTTAAAATCCATACATACACATCTCTATATATAGGCTCCATAGGAATAAGGCTGGCTAATACACAGCAATTACCTCTGTCTTCTAATTGCTTCACTAATTTTATTTGAGATAAGAACAGGCAGGAAATTTTTACATAACTGTTAATTAAGATGTCTACTCCACCCTTCCAGAGTAGTATAATATACTGGTGTAGAAATACAGCTTACCCTACATTGCATACCCAGCCATACTCCTTTTCATGCAGTAGTTAACAAAGGTGTTCATGAATCAGCTGAAAAATCTCGATTCATAGTTGGATGACACTTTTCTTCAACTAACAACAATCCTCAGTTACAAATGCCAAACAGGAAGAGCACATCTGTGGAAAACAAGCCTCTTAAACTGAACGAATGAATAACAATGATGCGTGGGTTGTGCTTTCTATGCAGCAAACTCTGGGAAGACCTTTCTGTGAACAGCTATCTGATAACAATTGAAGACGCTTTGGTGTTCCTACTCGCCTCCCACAGCCCTTTGTATCAGCAGCTCAGCAGAGTCTGACAGCAAGATTCCTTTGTCATTTGAAATTTCAGGTACTGTAACTCAGCTCAGTGCTGCACAAAGGGCCCTCTACTGAACCACTCTCTGTTGGTACAGAAAAGACAGATTTCTCAATGGCTGACTCTCAGTGTGGCCACCAATTGTTATCTGCAAGTTATCTCAATTAAATTGCCCTGTGCTAAGTAACTCCTTATCACCTCGGTCTCCTTGCTTTACACACAGCAGCACTCTCATTTCCAAATAAACTAAAGCCCTACAGCACCTACCTAAACCCCGTATATGCTGCACACAAGAACCTGTGCTGCATGCACTTCCTCTTCCTATTAGTTGTGAAAGTGACAATTAAAAAACACCCATGTTTAAAGCACTTTTTCAAATATTGTGAAAAAATACAAAATATTGTATTATTGTATTTAAATTTTTCAAATATTTAAAGCACCATTTTCAAATATTGTGTTGAAAAATGTGACCTTCAAGTCTATAGAAAAGGAAGGGAGCAGGACAGAATATTGCTCATCTTCACATCCAAAGCTTATCATATGAAGCATTTCCCTGCTGTTCCCATAGGGCCTTCAGAAAGACACTGGACCTGTACATCAAAACGTAGAAGTACAAACATGAGCAGAACATTCTCATTCAACTTGCAAGCTGCAGTCTGCCATAAACATTCCCCCTCTGCCATTTTTGCATCCATAATATTAAGGAATAACTAAAAATATTTGCAACACTTCATTCATTGTATCTGATGCAGAGAAACATTAGCTCAGATGAATTCATGCTGCTCACAGTCATCAGGCCTCAGAACAGGCTGCTCAGGGAGCAGGTTGAATCACCATCCCTGGACGTGTTTAAAAGTCATGCAGATCTGAAGCTTAGGGACAGGGTTTACTGGTGGCCTCAGGACAGTTGGATTAATGGTTGAACTCGATGATATTGGAGATCTTTTCCAACCTAAACAATTCTATGATTCTATGACACGAGAAACAGGCTCTGAACTGCTCAGTTTCCTTCTTGCCAAATTAGGCTACAATTTTCCAAACATGAGACCATTTTTTTCTCAGCTATTTAAAATCCTAGTCACTGGAATAAGTATGACAACAGTTAATATCTTTGGAGTCCTACCTCATTGACATGCTAGAGCTCCAGGCTGTAGCATAATCTTCGCATTTCTCCCTACTGAAAAACAGATGCTACCAGAAGGAAATAACTTTAAATGCTCTGCAGCAATTGCCACATCCCTTCCATCAAAGAAAAAAAAACAAAGAGACTATAGACTCTTAGGAGTTCCTAGCCATGGCTTTCCATGCCTACACTTGACAACATTTGTCCAGCTATTATTAAAGATTAAAAGGTGAAGCACTGTTTAAAGTCAACAAATCTCTGATGGGTTTTTTCCTATACCAAATCTGTGACTGTGAAGGAAAAGAGTTTGCTTTACAGAAGATTGGAAATGCATGTAAGAAGCAGTGAGGAATTGCATTGTCTAAAAGTCAAAGCATAGGTCTCTGCAGTACAACCTGCTGCTCTGCTCCTGCCACCACTTCCGATTTCCTCACCTACAAAAACCAGAAATAAGCACTTGCTTAACACAGACATTCCAAGATCCATTGCCTTAACATCTGCAAGCTTTTACAGGTCTCAGGCTAGAGAGCATTCACAAAAGCTGAAACTAATATTAGTTTACATCATATTTTCTGCCTTTTTTTGTCCTCTCGTTCTTAATTTTGAAGGACAACTACAATTGCAGTTCATCCATTTAGGCTTATCCTAAAGTCATTATTTGTTATGATGCTGTTCCTGCCTTCAGCTACAAAGAAAATTACTGTCCTTACTCCCTCACAGGCAGGATTAACAGCCACAGAAAATGAGTTATGGCTAGACTAACTGACAGGAGCTCAGAAGCAAAGTCATTTCCAGAAGTCCACCTAAGACTTTTGAAGGCCCCAGAAAGATTCCTGCATCCTGTGACTTCCCAATTCTCCCTCACAGCTACTTAAGGGAATAGCACAATGTGGTTTTCCCCATCGCCAGTTTGCACACTCAAGACGTGTCAAGACTTACTAGAGTGAAAGGCAACAAGTGAACTAAGTGGTGCTAATTAAGTGAGGCAACACTACATACACAGCTTGTGTACTCACACCTACTTTTTTATGTAGAGAATGTACAAAACATATTGTTGAATTTTATTGATAGATAGAATAACAATTATTTTACTTATGTCTCTGTCCATCTCCAAGGAAAAAGAGGTTCCTCTTCAGTGAGATTGTTTAAAAACATATTTATACCAATACATTACACGTGGAGCTGCCCAGAGAGCTTGTAGAATCTCCTTCTCTGGAGACACTGAAAACCTGCCTGGACATGTTTCTGTGTGACCTAGTGTAGGTGGTCCTGCTCTGGCAGAGGAATTGGACTAGATGATCTTTAGAGGTCCCTTCAAAACCCTAACATTCTGTGAAATTGGTAGTAATTAGCCACATCATTCTTTCTTCATTCACAGTTTCACTCTTCCTAACAGAACAGGTGCCAGATGGATCTGCAAGGGCTTATTTTGGCTGAATTTAGTTGAGAAGATTCCAGAGGGATCATATTTCAGTTTAGAGATCAATGTAAGCTCCCAACCAAACACTTCCAAATCACAAGCGTGTTAAAAAAACACGTGGCACTGCTCTGAAAACGTGTTGAAGAGATCTCATTTATGAGGTTGTTGTGGCATGAAAAGCTCCACTTGTGTAATCCTGCCACTACTACAGCTTCAGGGAGATCCACCATGCAATTACAAATTTCTTACGCAGATCCAGGCTGTAGGATCAGTGCCCTGAACCAGAGGGCATATCACCTGGAGACCATGTTCTTATCTTGTTTCATGAGCTAAAGCCTAACATTTTAAAGGTTGGGTTCTTTTAAAGAAAATCTGGCAAGTCTTTATATGTTTAACAAAATACAAATATAAATTCGAGTCTTCTGTCTTCAATACCTCTTCTCCCAAACTGGAGTAGATGCTCGGCTAGATCAGGGCATATGGTACCTTCTGCATATTAAAAAAGTAGATTGAAATACTGACTTACATTTATTTTAATGTGACTGTGCAATTTGAGGCTTATAAAGGCATGCATAAAGCATTTGTTATTCCACCTATAACAAAACTGATCCATTAACTCTGACAATATTTTTAGTACGCATTTTGTTACAGAAGCATTAAGACACGTTATGAATCATTCTGGCATGATGGGAGTTAATAGTATACTATATATTTTTCAGAATTATTAATATTTAGTGTCATTCAGTAAATTAAAAAATCAAGCTTAACTAAGGTTAAAAATATCTGATGATACAGTACATTGATGACTGTAAATGTATATTAATGAAGCTTTACACAATTGACTGGGTATCTTTTTCGTTAATCACTCACAAAACCATGCCAAACATATATCAAAGGCTTCAACTCCTTTTTCATCCAATCTTCCGACATTTCATTATTATGGTTACCTGATTAATGGATGCAATAATATATGTGGCATGATATGATATGTTCACATTAAATTTTAATCAAATATTACTAAATTCAGAAAACATTAAGTAAATCATGACTGATGAGGCAATATTGCCGTACTGTCATATTGATGGTTAGAGAAACTCACTGTAGAGTGTTACAGATTAAGGAAGAGAAGTAAATCTTTTGAGGAAATAGAAGTATCTCAAGTTTAACTAGTTGGTTCTTTTAAAATTGCCTTCCAGCCACAGGCCAAGTATTAGATCCATCAAAAGTATTCTAGCATCTGTAAGTGATATGAATGCTTTGTTTTCTTCTACTGCAAGTTGTCTCATTCTTTCCAGAGCACAGATTAACATATACTCTGCACAAGGGCCTTTCCCAAAAGATGGAGAACTGTGTAGTTAAAAAAAAAATACTGCTTTTCATTGCAGTTGGGAAAAAGCAGCCCCTTTTTTATTTAAAACCTTGCTATCATCTGAGAAGCAGGGTACCAGGCACATGGAATACACTTGATCTGTTCATCTTTACCTGAGCTGCTGCAGTGGCTGAAGCGCCATAGTGTTGTGGGGGTACTCATCTGGAGTCCCACACATCTCACCTGCCTCATCACCAATGTCATAGGTCAAAGACCCCAACCATATTCCAACCAAGTAGTCCTCTCTAAAGCATCAGACACAAAGGGAGGATTTGACAAAACCCCTTACAATCTGCAGGCGATAAACAATTTAGAAAGGAAGGCCTCAAGACATTTTCATTCACTCCAATTCACTCCCCCCACCACATATCAGTAGAGACCAACAGACAGATGAAGAAGAAAGTGGAAGTTGCCAAGGGGGGAGAACAGGGAGGAGGAGTGGGAGGGCAACCACTTTCCAACTTTCTAAAGCCAAACTTAAAACTTATCTGCAGAAAACACTCAAATTAGCTAAAGCATTACAGTTAAGCAATTCTTGCTTTACAGAAGGTGGATAGGAGACAGATGGGGTTAGTGTTCAGAGCTTGGATCTGCAAATAGAAGATGGTTTTCCTCTGGAAAACCAGAGAATATGATTTTCCTGCTGCAGACAACAGCTTTCTTTTCAGCTTTAATTCAGTAATGAACTATTTTTTTCATATGAAAATTTTTAACTCCTATTTGGCAATAATCCTGTATCACACTTTTAACTAGCAGCAAGGAAATAAAACACTGAAGTGGCTTTTTACTGCCATGTTTCAATTTCAAGTTGAAAATGAGCTCACTGCATTTATCTACTGACACTTCCTGTTCAAGTGAAAAGTCAGATAGGATTTTCCTATGTTGTCCTATGCCTGCCTTGGACATCCATCTCCCCCTGCTTCTGTAACAGAAAGGTTCAACTTACAGTTTTGAGGCATTATTCTGTTGTAAAATTAACAAGTAATTTACCCCAAGAATAAACTCCAGCTCAGTAGAGTTAGATGACCTGTTAGAAGCTAAGCAATTACCTCCTAAATATCAATGCTGGATGAGTCTGAGCTAAAATACTGCAACAACAGAACAATTTAAGCAATAACCTGTACTGAAGGAAACATTTTGAAGAATTTTGAGCTCCTAGAAATATTGTCAGGGGTTAATTCTAAACTACCAGCGTTATAACCCATGCCTACGCATGCACACAATTTCAGTCCCATGGTACAGACTAAATTGCTCTCATTTGTTTGCACCTTGAAAATAGAATTGAAAACAGCCTTGTCATATGACCCTCTTTTTTGTAGGCTTCAATGTCAAGATATCAGTCATCACTGGATCTTATTTTGAGTATGTAAAGCAGTGTACAAGTCCTGCTGAACTGCTCAATTAATTGTAGTAAAAAATGTATCGTATTGCATAGTACTTGCCATGAGACCTTGTCACAGTTGGCCTCTTTGTGTCCTGGTTTCACTTTCCATCCCTTCTCCTGCCTTGGAAGATCAGCAGGGGTGTAAGAGTGCCTTGCCTTACCAGCAAGGGAAATCTCAGTACGGGTGCACTCCAGACAAACACTACTCAGTTCTTCAGCTATATGCTGAACATTAAGAGCAATAAAAATTGAATCTGGTTTTGGACAACTCACTTTTTGCTAGAAGACACTATGTATTTTTAGGGTAAGCAAAAAGTAAATAAAGGAAGAGTGAAAAAGAAATCAAAATGCTGAAATGGATACAATAAAATTAATCACTAACTGGGGAGGAGCTCTGAGTATCGATGCATACCTGGTAGCTTGGCTGCGCTACTGTTTTCATATTGGTTAGATCTATGGCATGAGGATTTCAGTTAAACATTTCTTACTGCAAAAGCGAGTTTGGAATTTTTAAACTGTGACTTGCTCATATAACATAATGTGAACAGTTATGAGAATAATTAAAGCAAATCACTAAACTATCTTCTTCCCTACCCAGAGAAGTTTTGTACAGTTACGAGATTAAAAAGCAAAAAATTCCTGTGAGTGTAAGACCTAATAAAAATGGGAGAATGCATCCAAACCCACAGCTCTTACCTCAGGCAAACTCCCACTGGTGTTGGCACCTCATGTGATGCAGAGAAGAGTGTAGACACTTCAAACAAAATTGCCTGGAAAGGTTTGATTCACTCTCACTTGATTAACTGAATATTATAAGTCAGTCTTGCAGCTCTTGATTTTCTCAGGAATAGAAAACATATCAGGGGGAAAAAAAAGAGGTAACTCAAGGTCCTCAGTAAACTTTAGATCTCAGAGTATGATGTTATGGTTCAGGCTTCAAAAAAACCTGCTTCCACTAGAAACCTCTGTTAAGATCTTGCTTTTAAGGACCTGATACAGCCCTGTAGTCTATGGGTTTGTGTGAAACACCAGACCTCTTGTCAAAAAGTCAACTTGAAATGAGTCTATCTCTTTGCATTTTGTTCTGAGAGAAGAAAAACAGACCAGAATATTTCTGACCAAGCACTCAGGCTAGGAGAGTTAATCAGATTTCAAACGAGGTGATTTGTATGGCCAAGGAAGGGAATTATTTTGTGTCCAGAGAGAGGAGTGGAGCTGTGGAATTACAGTAAGTGAGCTGGTTTAGGAAAAAGGAAATTGTGCTCGTGATACAAGAGTGATGGTGATACCTCCATATCCTTTAGCACAGTAAAGCTGCTAAACAAACTTACTTTGTCTAAAATTTTTAAATGCCCAGAAACCAAAGCAAAATGGTCTTCTTTGTGGATAGGGCCAGCTGAGAAAAACATCATTCAGCTGCCTTTGGTGGCATTTAAGGAGGTAGAAAAACAAGAAGTGATGCAGCACTGGCTCTTTCAAAGGATGAGTATGAGTGGAGCAGCAGATCTGAGCTGGGGAAACAGAGGCAGGCTGGTGGGTTATAAATAAGAGGGGATTTCTGGCAAGGGTGGGAAAGCAATGGAAGGGCGGATGGTGGCTGCTTTATAATAGAGCTGTAGGATATGGTATTATGTTAAGAAGGAATTTGTAGCAATGAATCATGAGTGAAAAAAGTAGACAACCTCATGTAGCCACATTTGATTCCACTTAAAAGCTTTTTCTGACTCCCATTTTTACTCTCAGAAATACATCATCCCTAGTTAATATAAAGGAAAAAGTCAGTACATCACTGTTCATTAACATGCTCTCACAAAATACTGACAACAAGAATGTTTCTGCTCACTTTTGTACTGAGAGTTTGTGAATACAGAGGTTTTCCTGCTACCCTGCACCTGGACAAAGTAATGCAAAAGAGCACTACTTAGCCTTTCACCATTCCCACCAACTCCTTTACCTAATTTAGCTGTACTGAGCAAAGAAATTGCACTATAAATATAATTAGTTACTTGGAACCTGATCTAAAGTGTAATGAAATCAGAAAGCTTACACAGAGAATGAGCTATAAAGAAGTATTAGTTTGATTGCTGTGGGCAAAACAACTTTCAGATCTAAGCAGGGGATTTAGCTATTTTATTCTGCAAGCAATGAGAAAGTATCTGCTCGGTTCTAAAACTAAAATAAGAGACCTAATTAATTCTAGAACACCATAGTCGTATACATTACTTCTTGATATGCAGGAATCCAATCGCTTCTTTTTTCAAGAGTCATATTTAAAAACACATTTAATTTAAGTGGTTGTGGTTCCTCTTTTCAGTAAACACATGTGAAGATAAACATTGTGTTTAAGTATAATAAATACAGCTAAAATCATGCATCTGGGTCAATCCCCTGCATGTAATCAGGATTATGAAAATGTAGCTTTTCTTATCTTTCTCAATAAATAGTCTATGTACAGATGACTGGAAATTTATTCAGGCATGGTCTTGGTTGTGTTCCTAACTCACCAGTTCTTTCTTCCCTGCATATCTGATTGGTTTCTATCAGTTGCTCTGGTAGCTAAGGAAAGTATCAAACTGTGGTTGCTGATTTCTAAGCTGCGTTTAAGTTTTTTCAGAAACACTTCTCATTCCCAGGTGTTCTAACTGCAAGTTCTCTGCCCAATTTCATGACTTGCTTTTGTGGAGTTTAGTTCTGACTGCAGACCACACATAATTATAAGGGAAAAGGTCACAGAGAATCTCAAGAAGCCAAAATCCAAATAAACACAAAACAATGGGGAAAGGAAACATAAAAAGGGTTTTCACTGAGTTTACACCTTCTCCGGGATTTCACTGTCCTGAACCTCCCAGCTCTCAGAACAAAAAGCACCATGCCCACAGTTCCTCTCAGGCATTCCCCAGAGGCAACCCAAAGAGACAGGGGAAGATCCTGAAATCTAGTTATTCTGAAAAATTTTACAAATGGAAGGAGGCCCCTCTGCCTGATGGCTCAGTACATATGTGGTGGGAAATAAATTGTCAGAGACATAGGGGAATCCCTTTTGTTTCAAAAGTGCTTCTTCAAAGCAGCAGACATCCCCATCTCTCTTTGAGGAAGGTACTGTGTGGGAGGCTCCATGGGCCCTCCTACAATGCTGCAACTGAGAAGCCTGTCTTTAACTGGAGCTTTACTGAAAATGCACAGTCCAGATAAAATGCAAAAGCACAAAGAGTAAATAAAGAAGTAGTCAATGCTGAGCAAAGAGTGGGCTGAGGAATTCTGCCTCCTAAGGAGGTGACAGTCAAATGAAGCTGGCTCATCATGTGTGTCAAAAGCAGCATCAGACAGGTAAATAGCGATTCTACACTTCCCTCCTACTCTAAAATTCCACTCTTAAAATGCAGGGTATTTTAGGAAGCTTCCTGCTGACAGGCACATCCTGCCCAGAATTACATTTTAATAGTTCTTATTTTAGACAAACATTTAATTTATAGTTAGACAGCCAACATGCTATTGCCATGCCATCCCTAGGGAGGGGCAACCAATGCAAAACACAGAAAGGGTGGCAATGAAAAGAAATAACCGTACTGTTTTCACTGATGAGGTTGAAGATAACATGTAGACTATTTACTATGGATCTATTTTCTCTGGAGCAGAACTCTAAATATCTTAGAACAACTCTGTAGACACTGGTAGAAAATGGTAGCCTTTTCCAGTCCAGTGCAGTAGAGTACCACCCATACTATCTGAGATGAATATGGGACATTCAGCATTCCAGGATCCTGGAACTTGTGACAAAAATCTACAAAGTAGATTATTCTCTAAGTAAATTTTAATTTTTTCATCAGATTTAGATAGGGGAAATCAAGCAAAAGCCCCATTTAAGCATCTGTTAACAGTTCCTGGGTGAGAAGAGGCACAGAAGGGCTCTAGAGCCACTGCCAGCCTTGCTGGAGGAACAGTAATGATCACTGCTGGTCACACAAACAACTGGCATGCTCTAACACTTTGGCATGATTCAGCACTTTGGATCCTAGGGCCTTTACTCTGTTGATACAATATTCCCAACTCCTTTAGCTCCCATTCCACAAGTGGTAAATACTCCCAGCATCTTACTCCCTTTTCCACTAATGAGTCTTGAAAGGAACACTGACTGTCTCCCAAAAGCCAATAAATTAAACTGCTCTTCCTGAGCCCACAGCAGAAGGAATGAAAAACGTTCCTCAGACCAGTTTGCTTTATTTCTCAAGAAGTCTGTGACCTAACAATCTGATTTGGCTAAGTGGTATGACATGTGGAGAGCTGACAAGCACACATTAAACACCACTGATGCAGCAGTAGCGTTTAAATAAATAAATAAGCAAATAAAAATTTGCAGTTTAGTCACCAAAGATGAAAAAAACGCAGTAAATAACAGCTCGATGATTTGTTATTTAATGCCAATGTATCTCAAATCTCATCCTAGATAATATTTAGCAAGATCATCAAAACTTGCCTCTGAATTAATGAAGTATTGAAAAGAATTCCAAAGTGTGGAAGATTTCAGATGGAAGTGAACCAGTAAACTATAGCACACTAATGCAGTGGGACTTAGTAACAACCCAACAGCCAAATTTTGAACTCACATTGAGAGACATTTGGCAGACTCTTTCCTGTTGTAGCCCAACATAGCAAGACACAACAGTTTGACACAACAAAACAATTAAATTCCATCATCTCATGTATCCAAGAATTGGCAGCGAAGCATCAAGTAGCCTTTTTTTTCTTTACCTCGGCCAACCTATTTCTTCAAGCACTAATACAGGACAATGTCATCTATCTACTCTTCAATCAACAGGCTCTAGATCTACATCACCCTTGCTTACTTAGGATCTCACTTGGTGATATATAATTAAACCAAGTACTAAATAAATTCTTGCAAATGAAAACATGAACTAGTGCAGTATCTTTTGGACGCTCCTTGCCTGAAGAGACTATCATGTCTAACAACATGTGCTGGAAGGAAAACTCCTCACAGCACTTCTGTGTTGCAGAGCTAGCTGAGAGCTATGTAGGCTTCCTCAGACCCACAGACGCCACTCATGTCTGAGAAACACATCTGTAAAGGTTGTAAAAGGACTTTCTTTACTTGTTGCTAATTAGGTTCTTCTTGTTTTCCAGGTGTCTCATGTTCCACTCTACCTCCTATCAACTTTGCTCTCTTTTCCTTGCCCTCACTCCCCTTTCAGACTGTTGCCACTGTGTTCCAATGAACCCATGCCATCCTCAGTTTCACCTAAAGAAGTAAGCACAATCCCTCTATAGTAATTTTCTTTTCTGCAGTCACAAAATCACACTATTGTTGGAAAAAACATTCAAGATTATAAAGTCCAGCCATACAACCATAAAATCATGGAAGTTTTGGCTAGAAGAGACCTTCAAGTTCATTGAGTCCAACCTTTTCCTAGCCCAATCATCACCACTATGTTCCCAGGCGCAACATCTACCCTTCTCTTAAACACCTCCAGGGATAGCGACTCAACCACCTCCCTAAGCAGGCTGTTCCAATGCCTGACAACCCTTTCAGTAAAGAAATTCCTCCAGATATCCAACATTAACCTCCCCTGGTGCAGCTTAAGGCCGTTTTCTTTCTGTCACCACCCAGTCCTATCACTCGCCACTAGGGATAACAGACCAGCCCTCACCTTTCTAGAACTTCAAGTAGTTGTAGAGAACAATAAGGTCTGCCTCTTCTCCAAGCTAAACAGCCCCTCAGCCATTCCTCATAGAATACGTTCCCAATCACAGAATCATAAAACCGTTTAGGTTGGAAAAAGCCTTCAAGATCAGAATCCATCATTAAATCCTAGCTCCAGGTCTACACAACCCTTGAATATGTCCAGGGATGGTGATTCTACCCCTTCCCTGGGCAGCCAAGGCCTGATGACCCTTCCCATGAAGAAGTTTTTCCTCATTATCCAACCTAAACTTCCCTTGGTGCAACTTGTGGCTGTTTCTTCTTGGCCTATCACTTGCTACCTGTGAAAAGAGACCAACCCTCACGTCCCTACACCCTCCTTTCAAGCAGTTGTGGACAGCAATGACGCCTTGCCTCAGCCTGCCACACTGACCAGCCCCCTAACCAAGCCGTTTAGCCAGAGTAGCGACAGCCCCCACGCTCCCNGGCGACTCCCCTTGTCCCTGCGAAACCGCGCGAATCTCGCGTGACACAGTAGCTCTCGCGAGGCGCCGCCCGGTGCGGGGCCCGGCGGAAGCAGCTGCCGTGTTTACAAGCGGCTAGGGCGGGTAACGAGAGCGGGCCGGGTGGGTCGGCGGCACCAGAGCCGCTTCCGTTCCCATGTGCCCACAGCCCCCGCCGTCCATGGAGGTGATGGAGGGGCCCCTCAACCTGGTGAGTGCGCGGTGGCGGCGGGACGGGACGGGACGGGACGGGACGGGACGGGACGGGGGTGCGTCTGGTCAGGCGGAGCCAGCGCTCCCCGCGTTCCCCTCGCACCTGAGGGCAGAGGAGTGCTGTCTGGGCAGTAAGTACGGGCTTCCCCGCTGCCCTCCCCTAGCACCTGTTTAGGGCTTATGCCAGGCCCTACCCATGGCGGAACCGGGCCCGGCCCGCTTCGTGCTTGGGGCGGCTTCTGGTGGCTGCAAGGGGAGGGCAAGCGCTGGCCGGGGCTGTTCCGTGTCCGGGAGAGAGAAGACGGCGCGGGGACGGGTGGGGGCATGTTCAGGCCATGGGGGAGACATGTCTGGGGTAAATCGCAAGCACAAGGGACATAGGAAGTTACGGAAGGAAACCTAAACTGACACTGAGGGAGATCAGAGAGTTTTAGAAGAGTTACCGGGGGCCACCCCTGGCGAGACACTTATTTTCAGAAAGAAGAAAATCTTGAAAAACTCGAGCCGGTACTTGCTCTACTTGAGCTAAATCTCTAAAGAACTGAAACACAGATGCACTTCCAGCAAAACTAATCAGATTTTATAAATAGTGGAACGTGGTAGGTTTCTGTCAGACAGACAAGATCTAAGGTGAAAAGCGTCTAATTCTCTGCTGTGTGTTTCGTCAGAGCTGTTCCAGTGACACACAGCCTTCTCTTAGAAGCCGGCTTTGCCTCATCAGCCGAATAGGCCAGGAGCAGCCACACTCTAGGAGCATAGTCACAGTGTTTCCAGAAATTGTTTAGACATTGCTATGCAAACCTTGAGGACTTGTGTCAGTTCAGTTTTTAATCAGAGCTTATTTGCTCCAGCATGGTGACAGCCTTGACTAAGCCTTGGCTGCTCCATTCAGAGTCAGCCAGGTATTTGTGTGTTGTCTCTTCTGGCTTCAGAAAGGCTTCCACCAGGCTAGCAGTAAGATCAAGACACTTTGTAAAATAGATGATGCATGAAAAAAAAAGTTGCTTCATGTAGTTCTGTAGAGACAATTAAGTTATCTGCATAGATACTCAGTTTTAAGGGGTATCATGAAATAAAAAAACTCTTCTTGAAACTGCTCAATATATTCATGGGTCATCTTATGCAAGAAAATGGCCTGTCTTCTTGGGTTACTTCAGGCACCATGAAAGCCCTTCATTACAAGATAAGAATGTTCACTGAGTTTTTTGATACTATCGAGTGTCACATATTCATATATTTAATTTGCTTTTCCTATAAATCACTTCTCTTACCTAAATCTAGTTCCTGTGGAATGGAAAAGCGCAACTTTGTCACCAAACCAGCACAAAGGAGAGGGGAAAAAACCAAAACACCCAAACCCTAAACTACAAGCTAGTAGTAGTTGGGCTTATGTAGCTGCTACCAATGATGTAAAGTGCAAGACATTTTCCTTCTTTAGAAACTCATGATATAGTTAATTTTTGTGAAGTTGATTTTTCATTAGTTACAACTTTTATATTACAATTTGCTGTAGTTCTTGGTAGTTACTTTGCCCTGTAAAACTTGTTCATTATTTCTGTGTTAAAGCATCTAGTCTTAGTTACTAAAAAACACGGATACTGCCCTGATTTTTCTGGGGAGCTGATCAGACAAACCCCCCAAAATCCATAGTAGTTTTGTGTATCCTTTTTACTCTGCTCTGTGTCAACATCTAGCACACTTACTGCATTTTGTCAATAGTGTATATATGTGACTGTTTGCGTCACCTTCCTAGTTACAGATGCCATGCCTTGTTGTATTCTGCTGACTTAAGTTACATAGTTTTTCTATCTTTTGGAAGATATTTCCCTCAAAATAATATTTTTTTTCCTTAACTTATGCCTTAAGCTGTCACTGATAGTTATTTTTCCTACGTTTATTTAAATTTTGGATTTACTGATTTACTTCTGTAGATGATGCGAGAAAAATACCAATTTGCTTTTGAGATCTTTCTTTTAAAAAAAAGCCCAAACAACAGCAAAAAAACCCTAACAGAAACACATAACTAGTAATTTTTATTTATATGGAAGCTTTAATTGTTGAATTCTAGCAACTTAGCAGGAAATTGGCCTATCCTTTTAGAATTAATGTGTTAGTTCTTAATAACTTTAAAAGAGAACAAAAACGTCCTTTTGTATACCTTCTGTGCTGTTGTAGCATGCATTAACAAAGAAGCACAAGTCTAACTCCATTTTTACTTCTTTTAACCTTGGTACGGCTTGTAATGCAATACTAACTGCTGAGTTGATTTTTCCATTGAGCTGTCATCATTGTATCCAGTGATAGTTCACTTAGGCATAGAGTGAAATGGCTTCTCCAAATTCTCTTGTCCTCTGCCCTATGGGAAAGTGTTTTGAGGCAGCTCTGATACTTCAGCCTTCATTTTGTCTCTTCATCTTGCTCTTTTCCCTCCTTTCCTATCTCATCTTAGTCTACTGTATACTTTGCAGATGAGAAGCATTATCTAACCTTGAAAAAAAAAAAAAAGTTGGAATCTTGATCCTTATGCTTTTACTAATAAGGAAGACAGATCTTCAACCCTAGAAATAAGGTACTTAGGTTATGCTTCAAACTGGTATGGGCTAAATGCAGTTCCTGTTTCTCCATGCAGCCACAGAGCTGATATCTGGTCCAGCTGAACACTGTTCTCATGCATAATCCAGTGCTATAAACCAAGGCATCTCAAGAATCTAATAAATTAGAGCTTGCACTGCAAAAGCATGTCCAGTTCGGGCAAAAATATTCTGATTTTGCATACAGCTACAATTTTAACTTTAAGCACAGGAGCACAAGCACAACAGCACACTGCTGACCATCAGCAGCTTGGAAGTAACGCAGTAGCAAGCATAAGGCAAATAATATCAAACTCAAGATGACAATTACAAAGGAGACCTGCTTGCTCCATATAGTCAAACACTTGGGGCTCCACTCCCGACTCTGCAGATGCTACTTTAGTATCTCACTATATTTTCCTACATAATATGTGGCTAATGAGCTATACCTTCCCTGCCTTGTGTTCTGCAAGGTGGCAGACAACACTTATTATTTATATTATAAAACAGTACAGAATCTGGTGAATATCTCTTGCTCCCAATTTTCTTGAAGCCCAAGGGATCCAGCTTCAGGACCTGTTTTCATGAAAAAATGAAACAAACCAGAAAGGACAAACCAGTGGCTGGAGCAAGAATAGCACAACAAAATTTATATTGGAAGAATCACTGATAACGGAAGCCTTTAGTAATAATGTGGTAGCAACCATTCCAGTACAAGCCAGACAGTGGTCTGCTTTAGGAAATCATTTATGAGTGAGGTGAATCCTGTTTCCACAGGAGGCAAAGTAACAAGCAGAATATATACACAATGTGGAGGAGAAAATAGAGTGCACCTGTGAAAGTTTACCAGAGACCAAAGGATTCAAATCACATAGAATAGTGTGTTTGAGACTTAATGCCCACCTCTACCTCTGATACTTTATGGGGAAAACAGGAATATTAAATTAAGCTACAGAAATATCAACTGAATCCAGTTTATTTTCTTTGACTATTTTTTTTTTAAGTAAAGCTTAACCTGAAAGCTGCTATACTTGCTCTTCCAGCCTAAAATGAAGAAAAAAAGAGGCAGATGCACTTGATTCTGAAGTCAAACTAGAGAAAACAAGCTTGGAGGTAATAGAAATGGAAGTAATATACAGATATGCCTGACATAAATTCTGCTTTTACTGCTGTAGTGGGAGCCTTGCCTTGATTTTCCCACTAATAGCATGGAATTGTATGGGGTCATTCATTTCACGTAAGGAAAACATGAGATGTTAACCTATAGAGGCAGCAGCATAGTCCAGTAAAGTGAGTGCGTCAGATCTTGCCCAGACAGCCTTGTAAATGCTCAACAATGCTCCCTGAAGTCATACAACTCCTGTTAAAGCATATCACAAAACTGTTCCATGTTGTACATACAGTTGCAGTAGCTGCCACTCAAGGATGTAATTAGTGAGGTCACCAGTGGCTGACAGAAGCATTTCCTCCCTGGTGCCTGTGCTGTTTGGGTACCTACTAGCAGTGCCTTTCTGCTGTGTCATGCTGGTGGTGTGTGCTGGTCACTCCAAGTACTGCTTTGAGTAAATATGCCTGACAGTTCAAGAACTCAACTGAAGCAGACCCATCACAGCCTGGGGAGACAGCCGGGTGAAGTCATGGCTGAGACCTCCCTGCCCACTTGCTGGAAATTGTTGCTCCTGGGAGGATTTGTTTACTGGACCATTTGTTGTGATGATTCCACTGTCCCTAGTCAGAGGTAGCAACTCCATTTCTGTAACAGCTCAAGCCACGTGGTTTAGGACTACATGTTTTTGTTTATTATCAGGGCAGTGGAACAATTCTCATTTAGTTTACAACCTGCAGTTAACAAGGCTTGTGTAATACTAGGTGCTTCACCGTGTGTGGGGACATGCTGAGAACTGTAGATATACAGAATGGCTCTGACAAGCAAGTTGAAGCAGTGAGTGCTGTTTATCATACTAAATGGATGAAAAGGAAGAGAATGAGGTTGACTTGACTGTGCAATAGGCAAAAGGTTACCACACCCTAATGAAGTTAATTAAGACAATTAAGGAAAGAGCTGCTGCCTGTGCAGGATTTTGAAGACTCCACCTCACCTGAGTGGTGTGAGCTAGGTTTATTCCAGATCTTTCAATTGCACTTGTTTGGTGAGGAGCCTAGACTAACCACTTGATGTTAAATTTGGAATAGGTTGGGAATACACACGTAGTCAATTGGAGCTATTCAGTGAATTAACATCGATTGGCTAAAAAACTGGGGTCTTGTCTGTCTCTACATTTAAATTCCAATACTATTGCTTTACAAACAAACTCCATCATCATTACAGCTCATCTGTTACTATGGAGAACAAATTCTCAAGAGTTTTGCATACTTGTTATGCTCTATAGTCACATTAACCTATCATTTACAGTTGAGTCATTGTTCTGTCCATCTTACTAAGTACAGACTTTCAGAGACAGAAAATTGAGCTATCACATGGCTAGTGGTATTGGTTGAGCAGCCATTGTAGGTTCTGCCATTTGTTGTTTTGCCTTCAGTCATCTCTCTCTTTCTCTGCACAATACAAGGAGTGTTTTTAAGGCCAGTTGCTACTCTTGAGAAAGTTGCATTTTACCATTTCTTTAGGTTTACTTTGCTTTTACTGTAACTGCCTGTGAATGCAAGCATTTTCTATAGATACTCTGAGGTGATTGCACTTAAAAAAGGGGGTTATCGTTGGACCACTCCGATCAAGTTTGCTACTTGTGTTCTCCTCTTCCCATTTTTAAGTGCATGTGATACTGATACACATTCAAACGTTAAGTTCACTGTTTCCTGGTAAGAAAAGGTTTGGAAGAGACTTCTGTAGGAGTAGTGCTGTGTTTGCCATTGCACCCACTCTTCATGTCATGCTGTTGTACCCCTCCCAATGGAAGCTACCTGACACTCTGTTGGACAGTGTGGACACAGTAACACATGCTTTCTAGATCTTCCTATCTCTAAAATGTACTTTTAGACCAACACCCCTGTATCCTCAATGAAAGCAATACCCAAACAGACCCCAAGCAGAGCCTCTCCAAACAAAAACCTTAATATGGTTTCAGCAGTAAGAGATTACAAGCACTGACCCTTCCTGGCCAGGGTAATGTATCCACAGTCCATAGCATAAATAGATGATAGCAGCAACTTCTGGAAAACATCTACAAACTATTCTGTTGGACAGAACCTCTTTGCAGTTAGCTTTCCTCAGACCACATCATTTCAGCAGCTGGGTTTTTCTGCCTTCATTTGTAATTGTTAGTAAGGCACTGCAGTCTGTGGTTCATAATATTTAAACAGACCACTTTCTAGAGAGTCCCTTGCAACAAACAAAGAGGCTTAAGCTTAACGCTGTGAGCAAGGCTTTGTTGGCTGAAGAGCTGTTCCCTTTAGTGAAACATGCATATGACTGTCTCAGCTACAAGAAGAATGTTGCCAATCACTGCTCTGGTGAGACGATAGTAGACCTACCCAGTTTGGAAGTGAGTAGCACTACCTCTACCTAAAACACTGCAGGATTGAGCAGGTTTGTTCCTGTTACTCTCTTTTCTCTAACAGGTAGCCATCTGCTGGAATCACATGGGAAAATCAACAGCCTCTCCACCCCAGCCTAAGCTGGGATCATAGACTGGGGGTTCTTCAAGTTGTAATGCCACACCACCTCTGGAAAGAAAACTAGTGTTTTCATTTTTAGCTTAAGGAAGCAGTAAGAGATCTAACAAGTGGGCCTTGTGACTTCCTTTCTTGTGGCTTGCAGTCACATCATCATCTAGTTTATATTGGATAAAAAAGAGGTTGAGCATTAATTTCAGGGGTGCTAAGGAAAGCTGTAGGCAAAGAGGAGACAATGCTGAGTCAGAGGGTTGTTTGATTGTTTTTCTATTCTATTGCTCAGAGATTAGACAGGCAATGCTTTGGGCTAGTAGAGTGCAAAATCTTCTCTGATTCAGAGAAGCATTTCTGTGGAACAGCAGCACGAACTTGGAAATGCAGGTATCATCCCCTAGGTGGGAGGTTTGAAGGAAGCTGTGGTAGCTTACCTGCTTCCATATTCTTCCTCAGTTCTGAGTGGCTTAAATGGTACAATAAGATACACTGCAGTGAGGTGAGAAAGCCTTTGAGCTTGGTCATCCTTCACTTACACCTGCTTCCTCTTATAAGAGTCAAGTTGTTACACCTGCCAGTTTGCCTACTGGGAATTCCTGTTCAGCTGCCGTAGGAGGTACACCTGGAAGCAGTTGCTGACCTGCTTCCCTGCTTCAGTTTCACAACTTGTTAACAAATTACAGTTGTTCTTACATCACATCCTATGATTATTCCTGGCACTACAACTGGAAGAGGAAAGAAAAATCAGGCAGATATGTGGCAGTTGTTTCTGTAGCCATCACAGCAGCAGAACCAAAGTCAAAGCTTGACTGCTTGAATCTGCTGGGAACTCAGTTCTAGAGCTGTTGGTGTAAAGACCTTCCTGTAGCATGACATCAGACCGGGGCTAAACTTAAGAGCCATTTTTTCACTTAATGATATCAGAGCAATTATTCCTTGCCCATTTTATAATGGGATACAGGCCACTCTGAGTGTAAAATAGATTTGGTAACAATGGCCGGCCCCTGTTTGGCTAAATGAGCACTAAGAATAAACCACTAGACCATCCAAGTACTTCTATTGCAGCTTCATCACTTGCTGCTAAGAAACAGCACCTCCAATTTCTTCAGACTGCTTGTGGTGAATAATCTACCATGAAGATTCCTTGGTGCAAGGAATCTACCACAGAGAAATTCCTTGGTCCATCCACAGTCAGCTAACTGGAACCAAACACTCATGGGGTGGAATAAATGAGCAAATGTTTCCTTGTCAAAAAATAATAAATGGAACTAGGCCCCTGGATTGTTGAATTGATCTCTCAATTCTTGTTCCTGCAGCCGCCCTGTTTACTTTTTCCTAGGTTTTCTCACCCTACCCATGTAGTTTACAGAAGCTGCTGTGTCAATACTAATTTACTGAAACATTGCTTTGCAAGGAGCTAGTTTAGGTGTTTCTATGTCCATAGCATAGCTAATGGGTAAGTGGATAATCTGCAGTAGTGAGTCTGGATAAGGTGATACTATTTGTTCATTCCCATGGGAAATAGGTTTAGTTTCGTGCCATATGTCATGTGTAGGAGTCAATAGAGAGTGGCCATAAAATAGATGATTTTCCAGTAGAAAAGCACTTCCTCTGCTGAGATTATTTAACCTCAGGGCAGAAGAAACAGGGAGTGCTGGCAGTGCTCTGAAGATAGAATGAGGGTGAGGAAGAAGACAAACAGATATCAAAGCCCAGACTGCCAAGGCTCCAGAGGAAGTCAAGGCAAGAGAGTAGCCTGCCGTGGTTGATGAGGACTGGGTTAGGGATAAGTTGAGAAAACTGGATGCACATAAATCCATGGACCCTGATGGGATGCACCTACATGTGATAAAGGGAGACAGCACAAGTCATTGCTAAGCCACTCTCCATCATCTTTTCTAAGTCATGGGGATCAGGAGAGGTGCCTAGGGACTGGAGGTTAGCAAATGTCACTCCAGTCTTCAAAAAGGGTAATTAGGAGGACCCAGGTAACTAGAATAGTCAGCCTCACCTCCATCCCAGGAAAGGTGATGGAACAATTTGTCCTGCACGCTGTCTCTAGGCACATCAAGGACAAGAGGGTCATTATGGACAGTCAGTATGGCTTCACCAAGGGGAAGTCAAGCTTGCCAACCTGATAGCTTTTTATGAGGGCATAACTGGGTGGATAGGTGATGGTCTGTCTTGACTTCAGTAAGGCATCTACAACAGTCTTACATAGCATCCTTACAGCCAAACTGAGATAGTGTGGGCTGGATGGCTGCATAGTGTGGTGGATTGTGAACTGGCTGCAGGATAGAAGCCAGAGTGGTGGTTAATGGGACAGAGTCTAGTTGGAGGCCTGTATCTAGTGGGATCCCCCAAAAATCGATACTGGGACCAGTCCTCTTCAGTCTATTCATTAATGAGTTGGATGAGGGATTGGGATGCACTCTCAGCAAGTTTTCTGATGACACAAAGCTGGGTGGTCTAGCCTGGACAGGCTAGAGAGCTGGGAAGAGAGAAATGGAATGAGGTACAACAAGGCTAAGTGTAGAGTCTTGCATCTGGGCAAGAACAACCTCAGGTACCAGAATAGGTTGGGGACTGACCTGTCGGAGAGCAGTGTAGGAGAAAGGGACCTTGACTGAAAGGTGTTTTCTTATTTAGGAACACTCAATACTAACATAGGAAATTAGTTTCAGAAAAGCCAAATGCTTACATGCAGCAATAAAACTGCTGGCATTGCTTATGAACAGCAGTTGCCCCAAGGAGTGCTATCTGTACAAGTCACTCTATTGTGCAGTGTCAGAGCTGATAAAATTCCAGCAGAGGATGGAACTTACCATAAGACTTCACAGGCTAAGTCAGCTTGGAGGAGAAAGATGACAAAGAAGATGACTTGTATTTTGGAAATCAATTTTAAATGGTTATAAGTATCAGATGAGTCCTGATAGCATTAATTTGAGCCTTGCTCAGATTGTCTGACCTTCAGTGCTTCTACCAAGACTGCAGGAGACAGAGAGAAGTACAATTCCGTAAGATGTGTAGGGAACCAGGCATTTTCATGTTTCAGGATATGGATAAATGTGCTTGGGACTTACATTCACTGAGTATCTGCAGTCTGAATAATTTTTTTTCACTACGTGTTACAGCATGCAGTAAAGCAATTGGGGATAATCTGTGTTACAACAGTCTTGCCAGATAGTGACTGTGGCCTTTCAAATTACCTTGTCTTGGAGGAAGGACTATACAATTCCTGCCTTCCAGTAATAACAACAAGGCTTGCTCTTGTGATTGTTACACTGCGAGTTGTGCAATAGGGTTTAACTAGGCAGATACAAGTACTGCATCAACTGCTTGCTTTCAGCAGCATCATTAGTTTACCTTAGTGGTTTCCAGTAATAGCTTACGAATACTGGTACAGACTTAACTGTTGTAGAGCAACAGTGTGACTTTGATGCCATGGCTGTGCTGTTTCCACTCAAAACAAAGATCTTTTGGGATTTCTTCACCCAAGAAGCAAAACCCCTTGGGCATGGGGCAGCAGAAAGTGTCAGACCAGCTGCCTGCTGTAACGTAATTAATGCCTCCTTTGCCTCTGTCTNTCCATAATTTATCAGAAGTCGTGGATCACAGGTGAGGTCCCAGATGATTGGAAGTTGGCAAATGTGACCTCCATATACAAGAAGGGTCAGAAGAATGATCCAGGTAATTATAGACCTGTTAGCCTCACCTCAGTTCCGGGCAAAGTTATGGAATGGTTAGTGCTGAGTGCTATCATGCAACAACTGTGTGATGGCCAAGAGATTAAGCCCAGTCAACATGGGTTTAGGCGGGGTAGGTCTTGCCTGATTAACCTGATCTCCTTTTATGATCAAGTGGTTATGGTCAGGCAGGGGTTGGTCTTTTCTCCCTGGACATTGGAGACAGGGCAAGGGGTCGCAGTCTTAAGCTCCATTGGGGGAGGTTTAGACTTGACCTTAGGAAAAGGTTTTTCATTGAAAGAGTGACCAGATTTTGAAACGGGCTGCCAACAGAGTTGGTTGGGTCACTGTCTCTGGAGATGTTCAAGGTTAGGCTGGATGAAGTGCTGAGTGGTATGATCTAGATGTCAGGTGTTTAGGGTTACTTGGTTTTAGGTTGGACTGGATGATCTTTAAGGTCTTTTCCAGCCCCATCATTACTGTGAGACTGTAATGCACATACTTCATATCCTGCCAGCTATATTGGTCCTAAATACTTACAGCTTCTCTTAACTTTGTATGAGTCTGGTCTTTTTTACTCAATGGCTGGAAATGCCTGTCTTCAAAGGGGAACATGTATGCTCTGAAGAATGGCTTCCACAGGGTTTTGTTGTGTTTATGCCATCTTTGCTGCATTGACAAACTGCTGTGCTTACATGTGCAGACTATTGTAAGGATGTGTTAAAGAAGAAATCAAAGCTCAGAAGGGAGTGGGGGAGCTCAGCCTAAAAGCCTGAGAACTGGAATTGCAAGAGGTTTCTTAGATGCACTGATTACTTTTGAAATGGGTATAGGTACTTGTCAGTTAATCCTCATTGATTTAATGCTCTCTCTATTTCAAGGCTCACCAGCAGAGCAGAAAAGCAGATCGTTTGCTGGCAACAGGGAAATATGAAGAAGCGATTTCTTGTCATAGAAAAGCTGCAGGTAGGTATTTCTCATATTCCAGCTCTTACAATCAGTTTCTAGCATTTCATGCTTCATGTACGTAGAACATCAAGTTACTTGCAGTATTCTTATTCTTCAAATGTGAATTTTTTTTCTAGTCTGTCAAACACCCTTTTGGAAACTTTTTCTAACATAAGCACTTAAGTCAGACATTTCCCAAGGTGTTTTGGTTGGTGCTGGTTGTCATTGCAAAGGCAGTTCTTGACTCAAGATGAAGCTAACACCTTGTGTAATGCACTAGCTGCACTTGGGGACCTGCTGTAAGCCACTTCACAGTTTTCTCCACTGCTTTCACAGCTGACAAAATAAATAGTCAGACAAAAGTTTACTTCCCTTTCCTGATTGTGAACAAGAACCAGTGATGAGCTCAGCTTTCCTAGAGCTGGAACTAATGAGCAGATTTCATCACAGGCCTTGACACAGCCCCTGCTAAATAAGACCTTGTGTAGTCACCTATCCAGCTCATTAGTCCTGCTGAACTTTGTTTTGGAGTCTGGCAGCTCTGTGACACTGCAGCTGCTGCTTGGCAGAAGAAGCAAGAGAAGGTCTTAACTAGTGTAACAAGGAGGACATTTCCAGTGCTAGGGCTTGTGTGGAGGAGGCAAAATAAGTGGCTGCTCTGAACATTGTAACCTAGGTACCAGGCGTTTTTGCTTTCAGTTCATAGGTACTATAAATCCCCATAAAGTGAGAGACCAGTCATTTCTTTAGTATTTATCAATACTCAGAGCAGGAGCACTTGCATTCCAATATACTTTTCAAAATTTTTGGTTTCTTTCACTTCATGTACCAAGATAAAACCTAAAAACACACTGGATCCTTCTTGCTTTCTTTTGCCTGATAATTCTGTGCTATTATCTTACAAGTTATGCTGCACTGTGTCCTTTCCAGCACCAGCAAGAGAAGCTCAAACTTTTTGGTGCTGTTCTGACTCCAAAGCAGCACATTTTCTGGTTTTGATGAAAAAGTGGGCAACTACAGAGAACACCTCTTCATCAAGAATATAACTAAAAAGCATGACTTCAAAATAGTAGTGTGCCATGGGTGCGAGGACTTGACTTACCACTGTTTATCTCCAGCTGCTCATATCGTGAACGTCTGGTCCTCAGCTGTGCTTCATCCTTTCATGGGACACTTGTCTTTCTGGGACTTTCTGGAGATGGGTGCTGTCCTCTTCTGAAAACAAACCAGAACAACCTGAGCCATGGAAGGGTGTAGTGTGTATTATTACATGATACTCCAGTAATGTTTTGGAAACCAGCAGATTTTGTAACCCTGTCCTGTTTATCTGTTTTCTATTCTGCAGCTTACCTTACAGATGCCATGAAGCTGACCCACTCAGAGCAGGTGAGACCCAAGTGCAGCAGATGCCAGAGTCAGCTATAGTTCTGTTGTGTGCTTGTGTGTCATTTGTGTGTGACCTCACACTCGCTTGACCATTAACCTTGACATAGTTTTCTAAGCACCACCAGGACTTGTAGGAGTGTAGTGATGTTAGTCTTCCCTGGGAGTTGTACAAGCTTTGGTGGAGCAAGGATAAATGAACCACTAACACATCCAGGGGTTCTCCAGCAATGGTTTCTAGTCTCCCAGGCATCTTCTTGTAGGTGATAAAACCAGTTTCATATTTAACTTTCACCATGAGTCACTTTGGCTGCTTTGCTCAGACACAAAGCTGAGCATCTCAACTGCAGTCTGTAATTTTGGGTTTATCAACATCTCCAGGAAAACACCCCTAAACCTTTCCTTGTTCATCACACAGATCTGTGAAATGTAGTCTGTTCAGAACTTTTACAGCAGCAGGCTACTATCAAAGCAAACAGCCCTAGGAGATGTGGCTTCTGGCTCTCCTCCAAAGGGTGATACTTGTAGAAAAGTGAGAGCCCCTTATCCAGGTGGTTCCTGTGAGTTATTAAACACCATGTTTCCCCTTCGTTAATCATGAGCGAATCATTTGGGACTATATGTGTCCTTGGAGCACTTTTGTGCTTAGTATTTGGTGTTAATATGAGGCCTACACAGATGCCGTCACAGTAGCATAGAAACTGTGCATGTAATGTAGCTAAGGTGTAGCTGTGTGTGCCAGGAGAATCTGTGCCTTCCCTGTGTTGGGGACAGGTCAGTTAAACTGATACCCCATGCAGAGGTATCGTAGTCCAATCAGTGACTTAAAAACCGAGCAAACAGTCCAAATGTTAATTTGCTCCATCACAGTACCAGTAGTTGGGTGATGCATTCAAATCCATTGCACTGTGCAAGCAAAGAACAGTTTGTGTGGGACTGACTGTGAGCCTGATGCAATCTCCCAGCACCACTTCTCTGGGGCACACTTGTAAATGCTGACATGTATGTCCTGGATATTCGGGTTGGAATAGGGGTCACCCACTAAACTGTTTATCTCACTCTTACCTAGGCTCAGCTGTCACTGGAATTACAAAGGGACAGTCACATGAAACAGTTACTGCTCATCCAGGAGAGGTGGAAAAGGGCAAAGAGGGAGGAAAAGCTGAAGGCGCAGCAGAACACTGACAAGGAGATAGCTGCACATCTTCAGACTTCTTATAAGCCATGCACTGAAGACTCTGATGATCAAAATCTCTTGGTTCCTATTACTCAGAAGTACAGGCCATCTACAGAAAAACATCTGCAGGATGTTCAGGGTGTCTTTGACAGGGACCCAGACACGCTGTTATTTCTGCTTCAGAAAAAAAAGGAGCCAGTAGAAGCTTGCATTGGGAGTAAAGCTCCCAAGGATGACAAAACAATCATAGAAGAGCAGGCAACCAAAATTGCAGATTTGAAACGTCACATTGAGTTTCTTGTGGCTGAAAATGAGAGATTAAGGAGAGAGAATAAGCAGTTAAAAGCAGAAAGAGCTAGACTCCAAAAATCTCCAGTGGACAAGGAGCTAGATGTAGATGCTGACTTTGTTGAGAAGTCAGAGTTGTGGGGTCTGCAGCAGCACTCAGAAACTGCTTCTTCAGCTGCAACTTGGCAAAAGTTTGCAACGACTGCTGGGAAGGCAAAGGACATTCCAATCCCCAACCTTCCACCCCTGGACATCCCATCCCCCGAACTCCCTCTGCTGGAACTCTCCGAAGACATATTGAAAGGACTGATGAATAGTTAAAAACCAGGAAAAGTGCTCTGTATAGCCACCCACACTTCAGAAAAGGGAAACCCACCAGGACAATGGTGATCTGAGGGCAAAAAGATCGTAACACAATCCTACTGTGTTGGAGAAAAGGCATTAAAGCAACTCTCTTACTGTGAAATCACATCATATTTGATCTACTTCATACAAGTTAAGGTACCGCAGTTGGTGCAAGGCAGCAAGAGCTCTCTGGTCTTTCTCCCAAGTTTCAAACCAAAAGACTGCCTGTGGAGTGTTTGAGGCAACATGATCCTTCAGGGTTTTTAAGCACGCTCTGTGTAATAGTTGTCTGTCATGCCATAAACGATGGTGCAGAACCCAACTGTTCTGGTCGCCAGCTGGCTGCCACTTCTTATGGAAAAATGCTTTTAGCATGAACTTACAGCTGTGCATTTCATGATGCATAACTTGGGGAATTCAGCTACAGTGCAATTGAGACACCTGCTTGGGTGGATTTACGTGCCACACTCTGTCCTCCTGACCCCGTTAACCTCAAGTCAGGCGATACTCTGATTTCCATTCTATGAAGGAACCAACTTCTTCGTTCTGGTGACACATTTTTTGGGGGTTATCTGTTTACATAACTGATCAGGGTGCATTCAATCTAGCTATTGGTTTCTGTACAAAGTGACATTATTTTAAAAAAGAAGAGACATCTATACTTAATGAAAAAATATCCTTTTTGTTTTCAGTGATGCATGAGTGGAAGTAATTCTAGCTGGCAGTATTCGGTTGACAGAAAAATTGTTTACAGCTTAACCTGATTCAAAAAGGATATGGAAATAAAAACCATGGTGTTTGGACACTAAATGTGTGTTAAATCTGTACTACTGTTGCAGAGTATACAAACACTAATGAGGGTCTATACTGAGGGTGTTGGTATGCAGCAACAACCCAGCCTCTGTGCTCATCATCTAGCAAAGAGGAGGAAGCTGGGGTGAATTTCAGCTGGCTCAGCCATTCCCCTGCTCCAGGGTGTTACCTGTGCCCAGGCTTTCCCCTTGCATAAGGGATGCAAGAGAAACACCAGCTGACTGGAGCTGTTACTAATGAATCATTAGGGATCGGAAGGGACTTCAAAAGATCATTTAGTCCAATCCCCCTGACACAGCAGGATCACCTAGACCAAGTTCCATATGAACAGATCCAGGCACATCTTGAAAGTCTCCAGAGAAGAAGACTCCACAACCCCCATGGGCAGCCTGTTCCAATGCTCCGTTACCCTCATTGTGAAGATGTTTCTTTTGATATTTGTATGGAACCTCCTATGTTCCACCTTGCACCCATTGCCCCTTGTCCTATCACCTATTTTCAAGGTCAGATGACCTTGAAAAGAGCCTGGCTGCATCCTCCTGACACCCAACCCTCACATATTTGTAGACATTAATGAGGTCTCCCCTCAGCCGCCTTCTCCAAGCTAAAGAGATCCAGCTCCCTCAGCCTTTCCTCAGAAGGGAGGTGTCCTATTTCCTTCGTCATCTTTGTCGCTCTTTGCTGGACACCTGCCAGCAGCTCTGTGTCCTTCTAGAACTTGGGCCCAGCACTGGACAGAATACTCCAGATGTGGTCTCACTAGTGCAGTGTAGAGGGGGAGAACCTCCCTCGATCTGCTAACCACCCCCCTTTTGATCCACCCCAGGACGCTGCTGGCCCTCTTGGCCACAAGAGCACATTACTGGCTCACAGTCACCTTCCTGTCCACTAGGACCCCCAGGTCCCTTTCTCCTACACTGCTCTCCAACAGGTCAGTCCCCAACCTATACTGGACCTGGGGTTGTTCATGTTGAGCATGAGGGCCAGGTCAGACCTGCTCACTGCTCCCACTGAAGAGCAGGTTACCTCCTCCATTGTCACCTGTGACAAGGCAGTGATGGTCAGTGGTTTTGGACAGTGAGTAAAGCAAACTGTGTGTGTATTCACAAGGAAGAATTCAAGCACCTCTGTGCTGTCACTGCCCTAGCTGGCAGCCCAGGACAGTGGCACATGCCGCAGCTTTGGAGGAAGGAAGCAATCTTTAGCCTGGCTACCTCTGATAAAGAGACAGGAGTGTTCAGACCAGGGCAGGGACTTTTGCAAGCTCAGTCTTCTGTTTTTTTTAAGACTGACCTGTTCCTTTGGCTATAGCTGTGTAAACAAAGCACCAGATCTGACAGCAGCTGCACCTCTAGGGAGGTGTCCAAGCAGGGGCAAAACTCCTCGCTGCCACTTTGGGAAGTTGTTACAGCTTTTGTCTCTCTTGCATTGCCAATGTGTGCCTGTTCCTGCAGCCTGCCTGCTCAGCACTTGACTGCTCTGAAATCGAGTGCCTGGCAGCTCGACTTAGCATGAGGGTTTCCCACTCCCATGAGGAGGAGGGTGGGTGCAATGCTCTGATCCACAGACGGGGAGCACAAGGCTGCTTGTATTACAGTCAGCGTTACACTAGCCCCAGGAATGGGAATATTTATGTGTAGTACAGGGAGTGTCCCAAAGCTGGAGATGTAAGTAAACAGTCAGCCCATGGCCAAGTGAACAGCATGGGGGCTCCTACTGCAAACAGAGCCCTAGCACTGCTGCCTTCTCCCCTCCTGGCCAGACAGGAAGGCAGGCTATGGGGAGCAGGTGGGATAACCCTTTCAGCAACCAGAAGGAGCCATTAATAGAGCAGCCTGCAGCACAGAAGCCATTCAGCGATGACTTTACCTTAAAAAAATTCTTTGCATTCCAGGGAAAAGGCTAAGTGTATGACATAAGATGAAATATTTTAGTGTTTCTAAGCAAGGAATTCTTCAGCCTGAATTTAGAGCTAAGCAATGACACAAAAGGTTGTGTAGAGCACACTCGCCGCTAGAGGACAAGTTTTGTAGATCCATAGTGATAAATCTCAGAAAATTCTTTCCCAGTGTCTGCAGCAATTGGGTTGTACCCCAGCAACTCAAACAACCCAAAAGGCACCAGTCATCTAAAGCAGCTCTGTCCTCAGAAGCACACACCTGGGCTTTTCCTTCCCTGCACCTCCAGCTCCGGCAGCAGCGCGGTTTACGCACCGTTCCCACACTGCCTCCCAGCAACAGCTTTTTCTTTTTCCCTTTCCGCCGCCTGCTGGAGCACCATGGCCATCACCCCACGAGAGGCACCCCCGCCTCTGCCTGCGCCAACCGTCACCTGCTGGAACTGGCACCATCTTTGCTCAGGTCCTGCTGATGTCCATACACGGGGCATTACTGGCGGTTGCACCGGGTGTGTAAAGATCCTTATGGATGGCAAATCTGTGTGACTGGAATCTATAGACTTAGGATGGCACCGGACAGAAGGAGAAACATCTGTGCTCCAGGGTTTCAGTGTCTCACCTAAACTGATGGTTAAAAATGGTTTTAACCATGCGTCCAGACGCGCACTTCTATTCATAGGCTTTGCTTTGCCAGAGGCACGGTTCTTGTCTCAGGTCACAACAGAACTGTCCCTGCTGAATCCAGCCAACATAGCCTTGCAGAAAGAAATAGTAATTACCCACTCCCTGGCTGTATCCTCCTCCTCAGGAGGCGAAATTGGAGGCAGGCAACTGCAGAGCAGCATGGTCTTCTGAGAATACAATCTGCAATCTGCCCCACTGCTTGCTGCCCACACTAACAATCAAACCCAGAAGAGAGAAGCGCTGGGGTTTACTATTTGGTTTTGTGTAAAGGGAAAACAGGATCTTGTGGCCTCTTCTGAGAGCATTTCCATTTTCAGGAATGCTCTTGTGCCTGCAGCAGCTCCTCAGCCACCTGCAATTTCTGCTGCCCTGCAACAGTGGTGGGGCCCAGACGTTCAGCTCAGCTCCCTTTTCTACAAAAGGTGGGACCAGGTGACCTTTTGTGGTCACCCCAACCAAGGTTGGATTTGCCAGCCATTTCTGCCTGAGTTTGTGGCCTGTGGAGTTCAACTGTTTAAAGCTCCCTGAGGACTCAGAGCTATGATCTTCTTTTCCTCCACCTTCCATCTCCCGTTTGTTTTACTAGCAGTAAGCAAAACAAATTATCGTAAGACAAAAATCCTGGGTATGAAGTGTTCCCTCAGGCCTGTTTACTGCAGCAGGCAAGGTGTTACTGAAATCAAACTGTATGGAAGCCTTGGAGCTGTGAAAATACAGGCTTTCCTGCCCCACAAATATGGAACTCGACTCTTCAGTTCCACTAAGGAAGCAGAGTGACGATAAACCCACGTGCCTAGGGACTGGGAAAGGCGGCAGATGTCTGTGTCAGGGGTGTGTTGTATTGGTATGGCTGGAAGGTACCAGAAAGCTCAAAAAATGCAGCTGCTTGCAAGCAACTCATCAGGTAAAACATGTCTTCAGTGTGAGCTGAGATTTTCCTTCCAGCTATTTGTAGATCACAACTTCCTTTTCACAACCTGTGAGAGCAGGGTGTGCTGCTAACACTACACATCATTTGCTCCTCCCTGGTTTCCTGGGCTGCCTTGCTGCAAGTGAAAAAGGAGGGATGTGGCAGTGGATACCCCATGGCACTGAACTCCCTAGCCCACCTGGGCACTTGCGGCACGAAAACACAAAGGCTGAAAAACGTTGCTCCTGCTCACAAAACACCAGTCAAAAGATGAAAAGCTGGAGGCAGCAAGAGCTGATGTTTTTTGAGGCAGAGCTGGGGGCAGAGGGGAATCACAGCAAAGCCTTCATCCAGGAGGCAGCTCATCCATCACGGATGTGGGGGAGAGCACAAACATCCTGCTCAGAAAAGCAGCAGATGAGGAGGCAGCTGTGGAGGGAGGAAGGAAGGGAAATTACCAGTTACAGCAAGGACTGAAGAAGGCTGTCAGCTGTGAGAGCAGGAAGGGGTTCCACTGGGTGTCACAGGAGAGGGTACTGACAGAATTACCACCTACTTGAAAGTTCAGAGAGCGTGAGAACACTGCACTGGTCAGACAGGAGTTCAGTTTGTACACACAGATCAGAGCTGCTTCTGTGATGCTGAAAGCATAAACGTATTTTAAAATCAGGTTGTTGTAACCCCCTGTATCTGACCTCCACAATGAGGACTGGTTTTTCACTACCAGCAATCCCAGCAATTGAGGGACCTCTGTGTCAGCTGAACCACACATGCAGTCATCCACCCACTTGCCCATCCATTCTAAAGTACTTCAGGTCACAGCAGAACTGCTTTATTCTTTGCTAATTATTTACTCTTCATTGCTTACCTCTGCCATTACAAAAGGAAGAAAAGTGCTGTGGTCGTTTACTGAATGGGGCAGGGCAGTGGAAGACGACAGGGACAGGGAGGAGGGAAGGAGCAGCGATGTGGAGTTTTTCTGCAGTATTTCTGTGCTTCAGTGCATACAGAGGAGTTCCATGGAAGGTACAGCAGGTAAGACAGAGCTGAGTCTCAACAGGAAGGTGGCAGATCACGGGGTTCTTTGCAGTCTGTTCTAGGAGGGGACAGTGTTCCCACATGCAAACACCTCCAGCCTATCCCGCTGAGAATTTCTGGTTGTATGCAAATTGACCAGAAATGTCCTGAAGCACCTTCAGCAATGGGAGGTGGCAAAAAACCATGCCCAGTAACTCCCTATCTTTAACAGTTCCATGTGGTCTGCAAACACCCACAGCCTTGTGGCTTGCAAAAGCTTTTTGAGCCAGAGGCAATAAACACAGCCTTCCCCATCGTGCTTGGCTTGTGCCATTCTTCTCATTCAGTCGCTTTTAGGTTCTCCTCCTCCCACCAGTTACTGGGAAATTCCATCACTGTTGTGGAGGGTTTATGAGTCTGTCCCATCCGCAAGCACAGCCATTCCTAAAGCAACTTGCCAAAGTGTGAGGGGTTCTGTGCACTGCAAATCCACCAGATGCACCTGCCCAGTAACCACCGCTACAGATCTGGTGTAACTACAGTTACACACTACTAGAACAGGCTGCCCAGGGGGGTTGTGGAGTCTCCTTCTCTGGAGACATTCAAGACCCACCTGGAGCTGCTCCTGTGTGACTTGGCGATCCTGCTGTGGCAGGGAAATTGGACTAGATCTTTCAAGGTCCCTTCTGATCCCTAATGATTCTATACACGTCAGTGACTACAGTGAAATCCTCTTCACTGTTCAACATATCGAGTTATCAGTGATCTATGAGAGCAGCAAAGCTCTACTCACCCAGCGAGTGCAGCTCTGCAGCTGGAGCCCACCAGTTCTGCCTCTCTGAAGGGAGACTTTCTGTCTTGAAATTCTACCAATTTCTCAGGCTTTTCTCTGGGAGGATTCCTGGCTGCTTCAGCTGCACATTATTGGAAATTAACAACTTTGCCACACACTTAAGGATTCACCAGTGAAGGTGTCAGAAAAGAGGTCATCAAGGAAGAATTTTAAAATTCACTATTGGAAATAACAACAGCCTTGACTTGGTGACTCCTTGTTACCACCTGAGCAGACAAGAGCTTCCTCCATTTCTCCTGACATCTCCCCCTGTCAGTGGCAGGCCTGAAGGACAGGACAAAACTCAGGGCTGGAAGCAGCGGGTGCTGCCTGCTGCACAGTTGTTGGCAGCAGAGCACCAAGCCATGACAGATACAGCAACTGCCAATTCCCCGTGGTAGGCCAGGGGAAACCAACACAGCCCCTTTATTTTCATGACAAAGGCATCCCAGCCAAAGGAGTGAGCTGTGATCAAAGCCATGGCCCAGCCACCATCAAGCCCTGCTTTGTACAAAAGAAAACCCGAGGAGACAAGACAGATGCTGCATGACTATCTGCTGCAAAAACACAGAATTCTGCAGCCTCAGGGTATTTCACAAGTACTCCACCAAAACTCAATTTGGAGGAGAAATCCTCAGACTGTCACTAAGTGAACACATAAAGGGTGGTTCTGTACCTTCAGCCAATGCTCCAGTTCTGAGAGAGCTGCCTGTAGCAGAGAGGATGAGGCTGCAGAGAACTGCGTACAAAGCTTGGATGTTAGGCAGCGCTTCCTCACAGAAAGGGTGCTCAGACACTGGAATGGACTGTGTAGGGAGGTGGAGTCCCCGTCCCTAGAGACATTTAAGAAAAGACTGGATGTGGCACCTAGTGCCATGGTCTGGCTGATGTGGTGATGTTTGGTCATAAGCTGGGCTTTATCTGAGAGGCCATTTCCAGTGTCAATTATTCTATGGAAGCTGGGAATGAGCTGCCAAGCAAAGCAATCTTAGCCCCAACAGAGTTTTCTGCAACTTCAAAAGAAGCAATTTTCAAACCAGCTAAATATAGAGCTTTACGTTTGGAAGCAGCAGCAGACATGTCAGGAGCTTCTTTGCAGCTGCAACCATTTGACATCAAACCCTAAGCATTTAAATAGCTCTAATAACTGAAATCCACATGTACTTCAACTTTTCAAACTCCCTCCAAGAGCTAGGATTCTGCTCATCTGTCTATCACTGACTATTATGAAATAAACCCAAATATATTTGTTTTAAACATCCATGATTTAGTAGTGTTATTGGAGCTGTAAAAAGTTGAGAAGCTGTAACAGGGTTGTTCTTTTGAATCTCTTTGTTCCATCGTTGCTCATGTTCTGTCTTTAGTGATCCAGCGCTTACTCTGGGCAGTTTTCTTCAGTTCTTCAATTTTCTCTCTTCGGGAAGAGGCCCTCTGTGGCTCAGACACCCCCTCACAGGTTTGTGTAAACCCAGAAAGGGCAGAGCAGAGGGCAGAGTGGTATGTGGGAGCCACTACCAGCACTGCCCAAGGAGAATGAACTCGACCAGAGCACATTTGATAAAGTTCTTTTAATGGAAAATGTAAAACCCCTTTCAACTTCAATGTACAAAGCATGTGTAACACTTGCACTTTTAACAAATTAAAGCAAGCCAATGTTTTAAAAAAATACATCATTGAATGTATATATGTATATATTTACAGAGCATATTAAGTTTAATATTTAGCTTTAAAAGTTCACATAAATTTTACCAAAATGAGACAATTTTTAAATAAATTACACCGTTTGAAAACGTTTAATTGTACACTGAATAGCTTCAATAAAATACTGAAGTGTCTGTATTTAATATCTACTTTATATACTTCTCTATTTTACAAAGTTTACAATTATTTGGCAGTAATTTTCAGATAATGACATGACTGCTGTGCGGACTCAGCAAGATCCCAGATGCAGGCAATAGCTGGTGTTTGTGTCCTACTCTCACAGTAACTGTCTCAATGTAGTGAAAAATATCGGAATTATTTTAGCAAACTGTACAGTCACATTTACATCTGATCAACAATATAGCGTAGAATTTTGTGGGTTTTTTTTTCCAAAAATAAATACATCATCTTAAATCTTTTGACATTTCACAAACTTCATGTACATTATAATACAGGACAGCCCAATGCTGCTTAACTGTTTGTGAGTCTAACACGGGATCACAGTGGCTGTGACGCAAAGCTCTACCGCTGCGGTGTTGTCACGGTGTTGTTCACAAGTAAATACGATGGCAATGTTTTCTTGGCACTGATGGTTTGTGAAGCTTGAATTTGTCTGCATGCTGCTCATGTGGTGGAACAAACAGCCTCCACCTGATGGCAGCACAGAAGGGCAGCGAGCACTTAGTTTTCATCCATATCTTCCATTTCGCCTTCATGAATCTTCAAAGCTCTCACCATTTCCTTAACTGCGTGATACAAGATGTTTTTAACCTGTGAGAACATCAGACACATCTTAAGTCAGGCCTTGACTGAACAATGCTGCCAAGCTACTGCACTTGGGCCTGCCCTATGCCTGGTGGTGGACAAAAAGAACCCCCAGAAGGTTATGCCAAGGCATCACAGAAGGAAACACCTTTTCATACAGATAAATAAAACCAGCAAGTCCCATGGGAGTCCCATCCCCAGCAGCAGCACGGCTGCTGCTGCTCATTGCTATTCTGTATGAACGGCAGCGCAGAAGCCACTCCAGGCACCATTTGGCATCTCAATGTGCATGGGCAGTCCTGGCCTTCCTGTCAGCTCCCACAGCAGAAGTTGGTTCCTACCTGCAGTTTATCATCATAATTTATTTCTTCCTTTGACAGCCTCAGCTCCTGCGTTAGGTGAAATGACTGCACAAGGTGTTCTGGAGACACAAAGTCCTCAGTTACTTGAACACAGCTGTGAAAATTCTGCACCTATCAAAAAGAATGAGGAGAGGAGACGAGACTGGTAATTAGTATTTTGGGGTTACTTGTTTGGCAGAGCTACCTGAGAAAAGAGTGGGCACTGAGATCTCTGAAACCACAGGCTTATCAGACTCTAGGGCATCTTCAGATCTTTTATGTAGAGAGCAATTAAGTGCATTCAACTTCTCGGTGCTAGCTTCTAGGTATGCTTGAGCACAACCTGTGCTTCAGTCCTTCCTCTGCAGCCAGCTCCAACACTCCACACACACTGCTCTCAGTCCTGTGGCACAGCCTTTTCCAGAACACCATGTAGGTGCTGAAGCCACAGTCTGCAGCAGCTTTGCCCTGTAGGATCCCCTTTCCTGGGGCCATAAAGACGCTAAGCTCTACCAGGCACAACTCACCACACTGCTCTTCCTGGTTGTGACCCGTCAGGCCCTATTTGTCCTCCTCGGAAGCAATAAGCATTAGGTGCTCACCCCTAAACGTTTCACACCTTTCCCCAAATTCCAACTGATGCAACGCCAGTTCTGCAAACCCACAAAGCCTGGTTGGTGGGCAGAGAGCACCTGTGCTCTCCTAGCAAACAAACCCACCCACCCTGCTCAGTTCTGATTCAGATCTCAACCTCAAGCCCAATAAAATCCGTAAGTGTTTAGTGCAAACCAAAAATAACAAGAGATAGGGAGAGTCTGTCAATGCCACAGAATCTGCATGTGGTGGGAAACCCAAAGTGACGAACCACACAAGTGCCACCATGAGGCTGGAGATACTCTGCGCTGCACAGCTGGCTCCTTTCCCCTCTCTTCCCTCACAGGCTTCCCCCCATTCAAGTCTCTACCTGCCCTTGTCTTCCTCCCCACTCATGCAAACCCCTCACCAAGATAAGGTTTCACCAATTCCCTCTCCCTCTGCTGCAGAACAGACATTTGCTGCCCTCAAAGCTCTTCCTGTGCTGTGCCACTAACTTCCTTCCCTTCCAGAGCCAGGTTTGTGGCTGCACCAGTGCTAGCAGGAAGGGAATTTTCCCCAGCCAGGCTGTGCTCAGCACAGACTGCCCCACTGACAGAAATGCCATGAGCGGAGAATAACATGGGCCAACACAGGGACACACATAAATATGTTCAGCCACGGCTCCCTGGAGGTTTATGGGTCGAGCACTGCAGCACTGCTGCAACTTCACCTGTTCCAGCTGACCCCAGTGTGGCTTCACACCCAGCCCATGCATAGCAGAGGCTTTCCAGCGGGGCCCAGGAGATGGGTGGAGCATCAGAAAAGCCTCAGACCCAGGTCAGGACATCAAGAGGTGAGTGGGCAGGGAGGAAAGGGTCATCTGTCAATTCTCACAGCCACCTCCCTCCCACCCTTATGCTGAAAATCAGCTATTCCAGCAAGACTTAGCTCCTGGCCAGTGCTCAAGCCCAGCAGCTCCCAGATCTTTATCACACCCACATCCTTATCAGGACATCGCTGGGACGTGGCATCACTTGCAGCATGTTCTTTTACAATGCGTAATCCCGCTGTTACATCAAGATAACTCCCCTATAAACCTAACATTACACTAACCTGTTCTGCTCTGAGCCAGTTCTGCGTGTCATCTGAACAGCACGGTTCAATCGCCAACTCGGGTATTTCCAGTTTTTAATTTATCACTTAAATACTTTATGAATTTGGAGTCATCAAAGACAGAGCTGAAACCTTTTGCTAACAGTGTATGCAGGGAAGCATCCGCAGAGATCAGTCTAATGCTGCATCTATTTCTGGTTTCCCTCCCTAGAGGCACTGACAAGGCAATGGCCAGCCACAGCTGGCATGAGACCTAGCCCACCATGGGCACACACTGACTTGGCCTACTGAAGCAAACACAAGGGGCATGTGACTCCTGTCTTCAGATTCACAGGGAGAAGGAGGAAACCTGGGAAACAAGAGATGTTTTGTGCCACCATCAGTATGAAGAACAAGTTACTTTAAAAGCTAGACGTGAATCCATAGAGGCTCCAAAAACTCCAAAATAGGGATCTCTACAACACAATCTCCTCCCTACTAGACCAGCACCATAGCAGCAGCAGTTGACAACAACCCTGACTGGTTCCAGGAGAGAAGGGCCTGAGCTACATTCCACAATGACCACAGGCAGCTGGGCTCCTTCACAGCATCCTGCAGCCTGGTTTTCCTATGCTCCACAACTTCACTGATGAGCAAATAAAAATGCTAATTTACCACCAAATTTAGTATCAACCTCTCATCTAGTTTCTTCTATTAAAGATTCGGGATATGCATGAAAATCTGAAGTGCTTAGGGTGTAAACTTAACTTGGTATGGGTTCTTGTTCACACTTAAAATAAGTGTGCTTTGTATGTATGTAGCATTGGTGCTGCTCCCCAAGGTCAGGATTTATGCACCAATGCAGAGAGGACAATCCACAGACTTAAAAGAACACAACACTCTCATTTCCTCCTATGTGGCAGGTTCACAGGGACTTCTTACTGGAGATGAAAAGGTTCTCAGCTTCACCTGCTAAGGTTTAAAAACACCATGTTATTAACTCCTTGTTTCCAGATGGTAGAACATTACTGCTTCAAAAGCTGCCCAGAGCTGAAAGTCAAGCAGTTAAGAGTGATCTTACTTTTGGGCATTAAACCTACAAACCGCCTGGAACACTCCCACTACGTCATGCTTTGTATCCTGTACAGGGCCTTTATGCAATGCCACACACTACAGAAAACACATTTCCCAGTGTGCTTGTTATTTGCTGGGGGTTTTCCTTTTCATTCCTGTATCTGCAGTATTCCCCTTGTCTCAAGATATCTGAGCAAGGTTGCTGAAGAATGCGACGCAAATCTTAGCAAATCTGGGAGTCCCAACTGCTTTCTCCTGACAGGAGCTGTAGCATCAACACCAGACATTGCTTCACCTTTCTGAAGCAACATAAAGCCCTGGAGACATGGGAAAGGCGACCTGCAACAACCCAAGATTTGGTTATCTGCGTTTTATGGGGTTTTTCTTTCAGCAGCAAGTAAATGCACACAGATCCTCCTGGGTTAACATGCCACCACATGAAACCAATCTAACAACTCACTGGAAGGACGAAGAAGTCTAGTTTGCATAAGGAACTTGTTGCTGACAGAGCCAGCAGAGCAGTCACGGACATAACATTGTCGCCACTCTACAACCCAGACATTTTTGTCATGGCAGTGACAAGGTAAGATACCGCTGCAGATACCCAGAAGAGGCAGTGGATGGAAGCTGATCTGCAGATAAGAAACCAAACAGCATCATCTGCAGAAAGGCCTGGCCTGGACCTGGGTGGAGAACAATGGTATATCTGGAACAGCAAGATGGTTTATGATGATTTCTGCAGGACAAGGATGCTCCTGGTTCCCTGGTGGGCAGCAACCTAATCACTGGCTGAACAGCCGGTGAGACAGCAGGTCCTAATTCCTACTGGAACAGGAAATGGTTCACAAAGCAAAGAAATAAATCAATCTAGAATAGGTAAAAAAAATCTTGACTGTACAACTGAGCTTTCTTTAATTTTCATAAGGAGAAGTTTGTAGATTGAGAAAAACCACCACATCTAACAAAATGAAATAACAAGCCTGTGCTCTAGGAGAGGGCTGAAACCTGTCACACAAGTTCATGCTCGTTCTCCAGACCTACCCTTCTGGCGGCGCTTTTTCCTACAAAACTAAAAATTCAACCCGCCCAGGTGCTGCGGAAGTGGTATCACTCTTTACGAGGGTAAGGAAAGCTGATGAAGAGACAGTGATGACTCCTGGTGACTGATGCATCTTCTATGTAAAAGGGAACTTAAAGCTGAGTGGGAAAGAACCCCAAGTCCTGCTGTAGAAACACCTTCTTAGACTTACAGTTCTCCTCAGCTGAAGACAAAACCAATTGACACATGGCATGTGTCTTTCACTTGCCTGGGGTGCCCTTCCTGCCATTCCAGGTCAGGTTAAGTTTTGGCCACCTAACCTGACTTGCCACAACTAACATCAAGTTATTAAGAAATGTTGCTACTGAAAAATGCTAAAGAACTGTTAACAGACCTGCTTGATCCTAAGGCAAAAAAGAAACAGTATTATTTCAAGCATCCAGATTGGTGTACATTAGTCCTAGCTAGTGACCCATACAAGCACATGGCCCTTATTACACAGTCCTGTATGCTAACAGCTACCAGGAAGAAAAGAAAATCAAAATACAGATCTACTTCTGCCTTTGAAAAAAACAAGTTATTTTATCACATTTATATTATTGAATCCTGTCTCTTTAATCAAATGTCCATTACCTGATGAAGGGCTCCTGCTGGCAGAATAATAGCATCACCAAGAAACTGAATAACTGTGCATGTTTTCACTCCATACTCTTCAAGAAGTCTTTGGCGAAGTTTTTTGTTCACATACCAACTCTGATCTCGGATTGGATCGTGCTCTGGTAGAACTTCCAAGCCTTGCTCCTTTGCTATCTGTAAGTACAGAACGGACTTCGTATCACTGTCCAAGAAGTCAAACCTTCTGCTGCCAAATTGTAGGTTCTGCTTTCTGCTCCCTCAGGCAGCAACACTATTGTGTCTCCAGTAATACAAGAGGTTCCCTTCCAATCTGAAGTGTCATAAGAAATTCTTTCCTACCATCCCATCAAGAAATTCAGAACAAAAACCCCCGATGGTCAAAAAAACCCACTTCCTGACAGTGACAGATTTAACTGCAACAAACATTTCTAATGGAGTTAATAACAGGGGAACAAATATAACCTTAATCAGTTGCTAATTAATCAATAGTAGTGACTAAAACACACATACTCAATCCATCTGTCACCACTTAGGAGACAATTATCGCATTATAAAGACTGATTTTTACTCAAACTCTTATCAAATATATTTAGTTATGTGATGCAGAGCTTGAAACTTGTTTTGGGTGTCATCACTTTAGTAATAAGACACTGAGATTTTATCTCTTAGCAGCAGGAAAAGTGCTCCTGAGGTCTAATAATCAATTAGTCTCCAGTATTTTAAAATATTGGAAGTATGAATCAGTGCAGAATTCACTTTGGATACCATGGCAAGCAGTGGCAGCAAATGGAAAACTTTACTTCAAAGCCTTTTGAAATGCTACTGTTTTAGAAATGCTGCTCCAGGAGTTTCACAATATCCCCTAACTGCTCTGAAAGAGGGAACGCTGAATAATTCTCATTGCTCACCTACTCCCTTGCATTTGTTGCTTTGTTCATAATGCTCTTCCAAACCGAAGAGGCACCACCTACGTCATGAATGAACAAAAGATCCCTGCTGTGTAATTAATAATCCCTGGAATTTGTTTAATAGTGCTCATTCTTCACCAGAGTTCAGCTTGCCAAAGAGCAAATGTTTATGTCACCAGAGGACAGCTGCTCTGGGACAAATACTACCTCATTGTCAAAGAGAATCCTCTACTCTCTTTATTAGGCTCTTCCTGTTCGCAGTCTGCAGTCTCTTTGTGGATCCCTTTGGTTCAGCCAGTAAAAACTCATCTGATTTTTTTTCCCCCAGTAGGGGACAGTGAAGGTTTTTCTCTGAGCAACCAGTTCAGTGATGTTTCTGTAAACAAAAGCTACCCCACAAGCCTGTCATCTGAAACACAAAAACATGCTGAAGACAGGCCATGGAAAACTGCTGCCTAGGTGGTATCTCTACATTTAATGTCACTGATGACTATCAAAGGCCCACTGGTGGGTATTTATTCCATGTGGTAAGTATCAAGCTAAAAGGTTCTAATGCAGCTCCAACTTCATTGCATGCTGCTGAAGAATGACCTGACCCATAGCCAATACTGAAGAAGTCTGCTGCCTCCATGGCTTTTGGCTTCCAATACATGTTCTTTGAGCTAATTGCTGTGACAGGGTCCTCACAAAGATCAGTGGCAGTCAATGGTTTGGGTTTTCTTTTGCATGGGACAATTCACAAAAATTTCAGCATCTGATAATGCAAGAAAGGATCAGAGAGCGCAAAACACTGTCCCACAAATTATCCTTTGTATTAAATAAGGACAAGACTAGATCTCCAGGACCTTTTGAGCCTTCAGAGTTTGCAAGCTACAAATAACTGGTAACAGAAATTAACGTACTACACACTGCTGATGATGTAGCAAGTCAATTATGATCTCCTATAAAGGAAATAATTTTGTTTCTCTCCCTACTCCAAGCACAGGGGAGGATTTTGTGGATTCTGCCAGCTACTGCAATTTACCAGTTTCTTCCACAGTGTTTACTGAACATGTATTATAAATCTAACCTTCTGCAGAAACTCCCGTATCTTGTCAGCATCTTTGCCAGCATAAATATGCCATAAAGCACCAGGTAATTCACTTGAATCTTTCAACCGCTTCCTTAAAAGGTCATCCAAATCTTCCTCCTCAAACTTTTTCAAAACTCCTACGGTACAACAAAAATGTTTTTTTTAAGTGAGACAAAGGAGAAATGTAGACTAAACACTTTCTTCTCACGTCTCTTGTGTGAGACTGAGCAGATAAAACACTTCTTGAACATAACAAGCCCTCGGATGATTCTTCTCATAGTCACTAGAACGTTAATGCCATATATACTTTTAGTTTTTGAACTTGTTTATAGTTCTTTAATCTGACAGAAAACACAGGGCTAGTAAAAAAAAAAACAGAAGAAAAAGGTGTCTTGCTACAATAAGCAGTGTTTTGTATGCTGTTTTGCAGCAGCCAGTCAAGAAGATACAGCTCTCTTAACACACTCAACTTTAACTTCTCTTAACTGGGCACGTGCCAAAGTGCAAACAAAGCAAACCTTACTGCAGCTCTTGTAGTCACACCCCAAATCCATGTTTGCTGATTATGGAGTAAGAGGACAAAAGAATAAGGGAAAAGAAACAGAACCACTTCAGTGATTTAAAGGCTGTTTTACATAAACAATAAACCTCATACAGATGACTAACATACACTGCTTTAAGCTCTCTGGTTCTAAAGAATTATATTACAGTCCAAATTCAACAGAGCCAACACAGTGCATCCAGAGGGAGCAGAATAAACATAAGCTTTGGCAGATGCATCATCCTGACATAATTGTTAGTACCACCACAGCTTCCAGAGAAAATCCTTCCCATTTGCTATTTCGTAGTTCATAAACGAATGTGTATTTTATGCAGAATTAACGTGCATGCATACACTTGAAACAAAGAATCACACCGGTTTAAGTAGGTAGTCATGGATGCCATCCATCTGATTCAGACAAATAGTGTCAATTTTAGAAGCAGATGACTCAGTCCCTCTACACTGCTTACAACAAGCTTATCTCACCTGATTTTGAAAGCACTCCATTTCCTTTTGCTATGCCAACATACACAAGGATGTTCACGACATCAGACACTTCAATATGGAGGTTTGTGGTTCCTATGTCATGGTCTTTAGTAGCAGCCACACCTATGTTACAAGAGAATGAAAATTAAGATTTGCTGTATTGAACACTCACCTTCAAACAGAAATCTGTTAACAGCTAGCTGAGAAGAAACTTCATGAAGTACACTGAGCTTCACAGACAAACATTTTATGTACAGTCAGGCTTCAATGTGAAAATGCTGACATACAAACTACAAACACAGTCTTGCTTCACTTGCTTTTTAACAGAGACCTTGAGATAGCTCTTAGCCCAGGTAACTGACCCCGCACAGCAGCTGTGTCAGAACAAAACACCTTTCAGCAGGATAATCAAAGAAGTTTCCTGACCACTACGCTTCTTCCCAACCTTTCAGGTTGTTCAGGAGAGTTTAAGTACTCTGAATGTACAAGGTTATCAAATCAAGTGTGTCACTTTAAACCTGGCTGTAAGCAGAGCTCTTAATCAAAAGAAATCCCCAAGCAAAGAGGAGAAATAATTTCAGTTCTAAGAGGTGAACACATACATGCTTAAGTCAAAAGGACACTTCAGAACATTGCGCCTTGCAGCAGTGTTCCCTTAACGATCCAGTTCTTCAGACCTGCATATTAATCACTATCATTAATATTATTGTTTCAAAGGACATCTGGAGAACTTTGTAAATCAAAGCCATTGTGCCACAAATTACAACTCATTTCTTGTCTTACTATAACAATTTGTAAGAGTCTTGAACAAAATGGTTTGCAAAAGGAGGAGCAGCTGGAAAAAGTCCAAAGGAAACAACCTTCTCTAAGCAGGTTTTTGAGTTATACAATACCAATTATGAGCAATATCCTGAGATTTATTTATGACCACAGTAATATTTCATGACGCATTGTTAACAACTGGATCTGTCTTTGTGCAGAAGCAGCTGATCCTTAATGTGCTTTGGCAGACTGTAACATCACAAGGCAGAAACAAATGTAGAAGCCAATAAACTATCACACCTGAGTTGCAAGTCTGTCAAGTATCTCTTCTATATTCAGTAAACAACTATCCTCCAAGCAAGCTCAGCTTCCAATGAGGTGTTATAATGCATGATCTTCTATACTTACAAGGAAATGGGCAGTTGCTACTCTTGTGGGGCGATACTCACCATATGCACTGCATAATCTGGGTCCCAAATCCGGACGGACAAAAAACCCTGGTAGATGAGAAGCCAGGTTTAGTTTTCCTTCAGGACTACAATATTCAGGTAAGGGTAAACTTTTTAATAAGTCCTCATATCTGGAGGAGAGAAGAAAGAAGAATGTAATTGAATTTGTGCAATTATGTAACAAGAAAAAAAAATCATGGAGATTAAGAGTATCTAATATTAAACTCAAATACCTTGCTGGCATCATAGCCTTGAAATCCTCACCAGAAGGCCAGTCTTTCAGTTTTAGTACAGCTGTTTCCCCATTTTTTACTTTCTGCCGTTCTGCAAGTAATACAGGAAATACTGAAAACTAATACAATCTCAGTGGTTTACTTCATTCAACTAAAATATATAACTAACCTCTTGCCTGTAAAGGTTTCATCCATATTACATGAGATAATTCACGTTTTGAGACTCAAAAATGACAGAAAAACTCAACTAGCTAAGGAACAATGACTTTTGTTTGGGTTCTTAGTCAGTCCGTAACTAGTATCTCAGTACATCTTCTGCAATGTTACAAAAATGCAAGGTTCTATCACATTCTCTGGAAACAGATTACCTAGAGCTTTCTTTTTAAAATGAAGTTTCTTTAAAACCTCAAGATCCATAAAGAATACTTTTAACAGCAGCTTCTAACCTCAAACACGTTTAGAATCAACGGAATAAAACATTTTAAAATAACATACTTGAAACATCTTCAAAACCATCCCAGAACTCCTTGACATTGGCAGTGGTAATAATACTGTCTTTGCAATTCAATATATCAGCTTGCTGGTTTCCAAAATCTAGACTGATTGATTCTGCTTTCCAAAGGCTGAAGTTCATTTTCTTATGCATACCAGATACTAAAACAGGCTGTAAAACATAAAATTAATATGAAAAAAAATTCAATACTTATCCTTTTCCAAGTAAAAACCTCCTCCAATTAAACTAGAATGCAAATGTATCTGAAACACAGTGAAAAACCTTGGCACTACTGAGCTGTGAACACTTCCTCTAACAGCAACCGCCCCCAAGATGTCACCCACACATCCTTTGGAATCTGTATCTCCTTAACAGTCATTTTTCATTTGTTATTAGCAGATAAGTTTAAACTACACAAAGTTCGTACATGGGCTATACCTGACAGCTTCTGCCCACTGCTAACGATACATTTTCAAACACAGATTTTGGCTATCTGTCCTGTAACAAAACCACCCCAGAGTTCATCCTTAGGTGACTTTAAAGACCAAATAGCTCAATACCTACCTGCCCGTGTCTCCAGCACTCTTTGAAGAGCTTCCAGTTGTTGCTGTTTTTATGGTCTCTGAGCCACAAAACATGTTTATCACAGATCCATGAATATGGAATATCACCATACCGCTTACTGCAGTCATCCTGAGCACATTTTCTATCATCCTTTGGCTCATCTTTGATTTCGGATTTTATCTTTGGTGCTCTATTTGGTGGAATCTTGTTTTCTACTACTGAAGCAATTATGTCGTCAAGAATGTTGGGCATACTCCTTCCACTCTTGCCACTCTGTAAGAAAACAAACAAACCCATCCTTAAACAGCACCAAAGCAAAGAGAGTTAATACAGTTCCTTCTGCAATAGAATGGCAACACTGCAGTACCAATCAGAAGCTTGCAGTTACCTACATCCTTACGTAAACATGCGCATGTACATCAAGTTTAAATACAGCTTTAAGACAGCTATAACTACAAAGTATCAAAACAAATGCCAGAATTTTTTAAATGCTGCTATAGAAAATGTGTGTTTTGCAAACACTCACCACTGTTCCTGTGGAGTAAACTGGAGCAAAAGCAATGCCAGCATCTGTAGAACCTAAACGCAGTTTGCCTGCTGTTGTAGTTAATAAATCTCGTAAGGTTGAGCCCTGCTCATTGTTCTGGGATGTAGGAGGGGAATTTTTACAGTTTTGGGACTCCAAATTATCCTGGTCTTTCTCTTCCTTTGACTGTTTTCCAGAAGGACATTCTTTGTTCTCTGAAACAAAACCAATCATTGGAATTTTACAATGTCACATCAGGATGCAGACACATAAGCAGCACCAGTATTATCCTGCCTTTTATAGTGGTGGTAACAGACTGTAGCACTAGGGCTTTATTCACCTGAAAACACACTAGAGGATGAACCACATCCTTCATAATGCAGTCAAACAGTGTGACCATGAAAAGGCCTTCCTCAGCATCTCAGACATGACAGTGAGTACCTGTTGCAACTGAGAGATGCTGTAGCTGAAAACACTGCATTTACCCACACATTCCACTATCATAGAATCACAGAATCATCAAGGATAGGAAGCAACATCAAAAGATCATCCAATCCAATCCCCCTGCCACAGCAGGATCACCCAGATCAAGTCCAAGCAGGTTTCAAACACCAGACAAATCCCCTGCGCAACCCCCTCCAGTGCCCCATCACTCTCCCCGGGAAGAAGTTATAGAATCAGTCAGGGTTGGAAGGGACCACAAGATCATCCAGTTCCAACCCCTCTGCCATGGGCAGGGACACCCCACCCTTGAGTGGGCTGGCCAGAGCCTCATCCAGTCTGGTCTTAAAACACCTCCAGGGATGGGACCCCAACCACATCCCTGGGCAACCCATTCCAGGCTCTCACCACTCTCACGGTGAAGAATTTCCTCCTCACATCCAGTCTAAATCTACCCATCTCCAGCTCTGTTCCATTCCCTCTAGTCCTGTCGCTACCTGATATCCTAAAAGCCCCTCCGCAGCTTTTTTGTAGACCCCCTTCAGATAGTGGAAGGCCACAATAAGGTCACCTCGGAACCTCCTCTTCTCCAGACTGAACAGCCCCAACTCACTCAGCCCTCTGATCATTCTCGTGGCCCTCCTCTGGACATGCTCCAGCATGTTCACATCCTTCCTGTAATAAGGGCTCCAGAACTGGACGCAGTACCCCAGGTGGGATCTCACCAGAGTAGAGCAGAGGGAGAGAATCACCTCCCTCGACCTGCTGGCCACACTTCTCCTGATGCAGCCCAGGATCCGGTTTGCCTTCCGGGCCGCAAGTGCACACTGCTGGCTCATGTTGAGCTTTTAGTCCACAAACACCCCCCAAGTCCCTCTCCTCAGGGCTACTCTCCAGCCAGTCACTGCCCAGCCTGTATCTGTGCTTAGTATTGCCTTGACTCAGATGCAGGACCTTATACTTGGTCTTGTTAAACCCTATGATGTTGGCTTGTGCCCACCTCTCCAGCCTGTCCAGGTCCCTCTGGATGGCATCCCTACCCTCCAGCATGTCTGCTGCACCACACAGCTTGGTGTCATCTGCAAACTTGCTGAGGGTGCACTCAGTGACTCTGCCCATGTCATCAACAAAGATGTTGAACAAGATTGGTCCCAGGACTAATCCCCGAGGACTCTGCTTGTCACTGGCTTCCACTTGGACATGGACCCACTGACAGCCACTCTTTGGGTGTGGCCATCAAGCCAGTTCTTAACCCATCTAGTGGTCCACCCATCAAACCCATGTTCCACCAGCTTTGAGACCACAATGTGGTGTGGGACAGTGTCAAAGGCTTTGTTCTAGGTAAAGGTAAATTATATCAGTTGCTCACCCCTCATCCATTAATGTTGTGACCCATTCATAGAAGGCCACCACGTTTATCAGGCAAGATTTGCCTTTGGTGAAGCCATGCTGATTGTACAAAATCACCTCTTCACTATTTTCCTGTCTCAGTAGTGTCTGCAGGAGGATCTGTTCCATGATCTTACTGGGCACAGAGGTGAGACTAAGAGGCCTGGCTCCTCCTTCCTACCCTTTTTGAAAGTAGGAGCTGCGTTTCCCCTTTTCCAGTCAGTGGGGATTTTACCAGACTGCCATGACTTTTGCAATATAATAGAGAGGGACTTAGCAACCTCATCTACCAGTTCTCTCAGTACCCGTGGGTGTATCCTGTCAGGTCCCACGGACTTGAAAACTTTCAGGTTCTTCAGGTGATAACGAATCTGATCTTCACTTACGATGGGCAGTTCTTCCTTCTGGTCCCTGCCGTTATCTTCCATGACTCCAGGAGTGCGGCTGGAGGCCTTTGCAGTGAAGACTGAGGTAAAGAACTCATTCAGAACCTCAGCCTCTTCTATGTCACTTGTGACCACATCACCCATTTCCTTTCTGAGGGGGCCCACACCTTCCCCAGTCTTCTTTTTACCATTAATACACCTGTAGAAATTGTTGGTGTTCCCTCTGACATCCCTGGCTAGGTTCAATTCAAACTGTGCCTTGGCTTTCCTAACGAGATCTCTAGCTCTAGTTAGGGCAGCTTCCTTATATACCCCCCCATTCTAACTGATCTCCATTCCACTCCTTGTAAAGTTTCTTTTTGTGCAACAGTGTGTCCAGGAGCTCCTGCTTAGCCAGGTGGGTCTCTTAGCATTCTTCCATGCTTTCCTGTTTCTTGGTATACATTGCTCCTGGAAACAGAGGAAGTGATCCTTGAATACTAACCAGCCATCCTGGGCCCCTCTATCCTCAAGGGCTTCATCCCATGATACTCTGGCCTGAAAGCCAAAGCGATCAAGTCGTAAGCTTAGAATACCTCCTCCTGGTTGCCCTGAGGATCTTAAATTCAACTGCTTCATGGTCACTGCAGCCAAGGCTGTCCCTGAGCCTCACATTGGTCACCAGCCCTTCCCTGTTGGTGAAAACAAGGTCCAGCATAGCACCTTTTTTTGTTGGTTCCTCCACCATTTGGAGGAGGAAGTTGTCATCTATGCAATCCAAGAACAACCTAGATTGCTGGTGCCTTACTGTGTTGTCCCTCCAGCAGATGTCAGGGTGGTTGAAATCCCCTGTGAGGACCAGGGTCTGTGATCTGGAAGCTGCTACTATTTGCCTATGAAAGGCCTTATCTGCTTGGTTCTGCTGGTCAGGTGGCCTGTAGCAGATCCCTACAGTAACATCACCCTCCTGTGTCTTCCCTTTAATTTTGACCCATACACTCTCAACCAGTTCATCATCCTTCGCCCGGTGGAGCTCCACTGATTCCAGCTGGTCACTGATACAGAGGGCAACACTTCCTCCTCTCCTTCCCTGCCTATCCTTCCTAAAGACCTTGTACTCATCTATCCCTACATTCCAGTCGCAGGAATCATCCCACCAAAGTTTCAGTAATAGCCACTATGGCATGGCCTTCCAGCAACACAGTGGCCCTTGATTCATCCTGTTTGTTGCCCAAACTCTGTGCATTTGCATAGGGGCTCTTCAGCTGGGCTGGCCCCGTCCTCCTCTTGTGCCAATTCCCCTTTATTTCCTCAGACTGTCCTGGTGCATTGTCTCTTCGGATTAACAGATTCTGATGCCACTGGGAGAAGACATTTCAGTTTCAAAATTAAAATTAAGGGCGAAAATAACTTGTATTTTTTGTTGAACATGGAACTGTGTGAATGTATCCTAATGAATTCAATTACCTATCACTGCTGCCCCCAGAGTCACAACCAACCCATGACAATTTCCAATATATACCTTTCTTTTCTTCTCTGGCTTTCTGCTCTGCAAGATCAGCCAACCAATGCAGCGGAGACTGGGATTCAGGTGGTGTTAACTTGCTGTCTGTACTCACATCACTCCTTGGACTTGTATTGCCATTTGTCTCAGACTTCTGAGGAGTATTTTGCTGCTGAGACTCCGGCATGCACAGAGAAATTTTATTGCTGTGGTTAAGAACATTCTGCAACACCTGCAAGAAACAACATTTCTTTTTCAGCATATAACTTTGTTTATAATGAATTTGGAAGACAAGGCTGGGATTTAACCATTGGATAAGCAAATTAAAATGCAACTGGTACTATTCAAACAAAGGAACACACAGGAATCAGAACACCCAACCAAGCTGGAACACATACACACATTTTACATTAGACTCACCTGAGACACACCATTCATTGCAGAGAGTTTGCCAGCTTGTGCACTCTGCCTTCTGGTACACTGACAGTGAGATTTAATATCAAATTTTTCTCTAATGTTGTGCATAGCATCTAGAAGATCTGTCAAAACTGCAAGAGAATAAGAAGAAAACCATCAGCAGCTCTCAATCACTTTGTGACCCTCTTTACAATACAGAGACTGATAGTAAAATGCTCCCTCCAAACCTATTCAAAATGTACAGTATTAAAAACGCTAATTTTCACACTCAAAAGTAATGGTTGCCCAGTTTACCTTGAAGTTCATGCAGAAAGAGACAATGTCATTAATAAAGTAACTGCACACTGTTCTCCTGAATAACCTTTCTGCACTCCCACTGCAAGGCACACACCATACAATCCAGTCATTTACTATTTACTTCTCGCTCTCCAACAAGTGCATTACTGCTTCATTTACTAAAACCATCAAACTGCAGACTAAAGTCAGACACGTTTTGACAAAATAACTGGTGTAATTTAAGGCTGTTTGGTGATCAGTGTGCACAGAAGAGTAAAACTGAGGTGATGTAGGCAGCCTTTGCTGTGCTGTTTCCAGATGAGTGGGTTCACTTTAAAATTCAAACCAGTTTCAGTCTGGAACCTGCTCTGAGGAATGTCACAATTTGAATTTATAATGGAATCTAACCAACCTTCATTTCTACCTGAACTAACTTGCATCAATCCATCAAATAACAACTGTGTCTTTATTTCCACCTTAAAGTAAGCTGGAAAGTAACTTAAGAAATCTAAGCACATTTGAGCTTTCTGTTCTCTGCTCTGCATCAGCAATGCCAGAGATCACAAGCAGCACTAACAATAACCCCTACCCCTAACCATAGTTCTTCATAGAACTTACTCAGTAGTAAAAAAAATTCTGAATTTAGCTGAGTTTATTATTACTACTTAAGTGCTTTAGGATGCTCAGTCAGATGTCTGATCAAAGCCATGTCTGAATCTTTTCTTTTTGGGCTGGGAAATGGTGGTGTGGGGCACAAAAAAGAGTGAAAAATGAATGCCCAGAAATCTGTTCCTATATAATGCTCCTCAACAGAACCGTCAGATGATTTTAACAGCTAAGGTCACATTTATTCTGACTGGTTCATTCTGCTCTGAGAGAGAACCTGGAACGTACTGAGTTCTGTCCAGAGATGGATGAAGAGAGAGTTAAGTTTGTGCGTGTGGATCAAGGGGCAAGCTGGCATGGGTGACACTGTCAGGGATGTCTATTATGGGTCACCAGATCAGAATGACGAAGTTGATAAGGTCTTCTACAGGCAACTGTCAGCAGCCTCACAGTTGTGAAGCAGTGAAAGTTGAGGGCAGCCTTGGTTGCAGTGATCACAACATGGTGGAGTTCAGGGTCTCATGTAGTAGGAACAGAACACCTAGCAGAATCACAACCCTGGACTTCAGGAGGGCCAATTTTGGCCATTTCAAGCAATTGCTAGGGGAAATCACATGGGACAGGGTACTGGCAGGTAATGGGGTCCAAGGGAGCTGGTTAACATTCAAAGACCACTTCTTTGAAGCAGAACACAAGAGCATCCCAACAGGAAAGAAGCCAAGGAAGGGAGCCAGAAGACATGTGTGGTTAAACAGGGAGCAGCTGGGAAAACTGAAGAGGAAGAAGAAAGTCTATAGGTCTTGGAAGGAGGGGATGGCCACTTGGGGTGATTATAAAGCACTGGTGGGAGAAGACAGGGATGCAACTAGGAAAGCCAAGGCCTCCTTGGAATTAAACCTTGCAAGAGAGGTCAAGGGTAACAAAAAGGGCTTCTTCAAATACATTGTGGGTAAAACTAAATGTAGAGGCAATGTAGGCCCCTGCTGAATGAGCTGAGTGCCCTGAAGACAGAGGATTCAGAGAAAGCAGACATACTGAACACCTTCTTTGCCTCCATCTAGACTTCTGGGGGCAGTCCTGATACCGAAGCCCAGACTGCTGAGGCTCCAGAGGAAGTTGAGGCAAGAGAGAAGCCTGCCTTGGTTGATGACGACTTGGTTAAGGATAAGTTGAGCAAACTGGATGAACATAAATCCATGGACCCTGATAGAATGCACCCACATGTGCTGATGGGAGGCAGCAGAAGTCATTCCTAAGCCAC
>VZRI01004103.1:0-21419 GCA_013397515.1 Upupa epops
ATGTTAGGAAACATTTCCTCATGCAAAGAATGATCAATGGAACAGACAGCCTAGGGAGGTGGTGGAGTCCCCGTCCTTGGAGAGGTTTAAGAAAAGACTGGGCATGGCAGTTAGTGCCATGGTCTATCTAGGTTGTGGTGATGTTAGGTCATAGGCTGGGCTTGATGTTCTCAGGGGTCTTTTCCAGCAACAATAGTTCTGTGATTTTGTGATTCTGTGTGATTAGTATGGGAAAACTAGAGAGGGACTTTTTATGAGGGACTCTAGTAATAGGACAAGGCAGAATAGTTTCAAAGTAAAAGTGAGCATATTTAGAATGGATCTCAGGAAGAAGGAACAGGTTGCCTAGACAAGCAGTGGATGGCCCCTCCTGGAAAGTGTTTAAGGCCAGGTTGGATGGGGCTCTGAGCAACCTGGTCTTAGTGAGAGGTGTGAGGTGCCCTTGCCTCTTTCCTGTTGGAAACAGATGACCTCTGAGATCCCTTCCAACCTAAGCCATTCTGTAATTCTATGATTCCATAGTAGGTTACCTTTTCTGCAATAAGGAAAACAGTTTTGCTGTGCATATCATGAAAACTAGGAAGTATAAATTAGTGAAATATGATACCAATGCAATTTAATTGGCATTACGGACAGAAAAGTAAGCCAGATGAAAAACGTGCCTTGCTAAAGAGTCCATACATTTCAAAAGATAACCAAAATCCCAGAAGAGAGGTGTGGGTTTTTTGGTTGCTTGGTTGTTTTTTTGGGGTTTTTTTGTTCAGATTTTTGGTTTTTTGGGTTGTTTTTTTTTTTTTTTTTGGATGCTGTTGCTTAAAGGGAATTCCAGTTAATGAGAAAGAAGGTGCAAATATCTTTCCCAAAGACAACCCCATCTACCCCAGATGGTATGTTAGAGAAATTCACCATGCCCACACCCAAACAGAAACTTGAAAATCCCAAAAGCTGGGCTTTTGGGATTGTGACACTGGCTGATTGCTCTGCAAGACTTCTTAGGGTAAGATTAGCACTGTGCACCCAAAATAGAGTTCTTCATTTAAAAGACTCCTTTGTATTTTGTGTTTTCTTCCTTGGATGTTTTTAACATAACCTGATTAACTAAACTGGAGTTTATTAATATAGTGTTTTTATAGTATTTTGTTTGTTGGTTCATATATTTACGTATTTTTCAAAATAAAAGCAAATAAAGTCATCTGTAATAGATTTTAATTTCCTCCAGGAGCCCTGCAAGTGAATTATTATACTTTGTCCAAACCTGCCCTGAAGAACTTATGATTGAAATATCATATTCTCTGTCACTTGGCCCTCATCATGCTAAAATAAAGTTATGCTAGTGGTATCAAAGATATATGTTCCTCATGCTGTCCTCAGTGTTCAACCAATAAAAATCCTGTCAAGACCTGTCAGCAATAGGGGAAAACATGGAATAGTAGAAATTAAGGAAAATGGACAAAAAACAGAGGTGGAAGAGACTCAGAAGAATAAAAGAAACTGATCCACAATTTGCACCTGCTGAAGATTCAGCCATTGGAAAAACCCTCTGACAAACACTGCCAGACCACAAATCCCACAAGTGAATGCACTTTTTACTCATCCATATCTGACACTGCAGTTGTAACCATAAAAAAATATTTTTAAGATTACATAAAGAACATTACATAGAATCTCTCAAGATGAAAAGCTCCAGAACTTAACTTATACACTCACACAGAAATATATTACCTGCTCTAATAAGCCTCACCCACTGTAAAACAGATCAGATCTGAGTATGAGCACACAGTCTACATAAAATATCGATGTTGGTGCACTAGTGAACAAACGAAAAGGATATTTGGGAAGAAATGGTGACATTAATTTATCCTTCCCTCCTGGCCATCTCTTATTGCATTCCTTAAAAGAAAAGTGAGAAGGAACATACTTTACTCTGAGCCAGTATCTCTTTCTTGACAGTGAGTGATTTATTATTCTAGTCTTTATCTTAAAAAAACAAAGAAACTACTGATGTTTCTTAACTGTACTGTGAGTAGGGACCCAGAAGAAATTCTGTCTCAGTGCAACTAATTCAAAGTCTTAACTTTCTGCAATAAATTGGCAAAAACATTCCCCATACACCTCATGACGGTAAAGCAAATTTCACGCAGTTGGAAATCTTTGAAGGAAGAGTGGACAGATGTAATTTACCATAAGCAGATCATATCCTCTTATGCTTCTTTACTTACTTAACAAATCTCTTTTAAATTAAGCTTTCCCAGCTTCTGTAGAAGTTCAGCAAGAAAGGAGTATGATGATGTAGCTGTACACTGTAAAAGGAAGTTGTTCTGTTTAATTTAGAAGGAGATGTGAAAAAAAAATTCTGTAACATAAGTCTATTTTCACTTTCATTACAATTACACTACCTTGAAGTTACTTAGCATCAAACAGGAATACTCTAAAAGCTCTGGCTTGCAGTGGGCAACATTGAGAAATGTAATTTGCCTGCCTGCCCTTAAGAATATCCCTCCTATTCTTTAACTGAACACTTTTATTGTAGCAGAGAAGAAAAACATCCTGACTCACGGCTGGCTGATGTCACGTGAGGAACTTGGAAGCTCCAACTGCACACCACAGCAAAGAATAGCACTGCCAAAACCTGGCTGGATACTACCCAGTCAGATCACACGAATAGGCTCACAAATACCGATTGCTGCCTCTAAACTAAACCCTCAGCTGCCTACCATACTATTTGCTTGATTATACTGTAGCATTCTGCCTCTCCCTCAGTGAGTCATTGGTAAACAATATTGTTTTCAGACCTCTAATTTCATCTCCCCTCTGTAAACTACTGATTAATTCTAATAAAAGCATCCAGAATCACACACCTACTAACTGCTCACTGCAACCTACAATAACAGATTCATCTCAGCACACTTCAGCAGCTATTGAATAATGACACACACTCATACCACTTCTGCAGAGTTCTGGAAATCCTATAGTAAAAGAGTTAACTCCTTCAAATAAGTTCCCCTTGAAGACAGAAATTTTCACTCCTAACTCATTAAACATGTGAAAGTTTGTACAATGTCAGTGAAACAACCTCTTACTTGGGCACTAGTCTGTAGGCAGTGAAAGCAGAGACAGGGTGACTGGGAGGAGTACTTGTGCGTGCAGATAGGATGCAGATTAGAAAAACAAGTTAGAATTAAATCCGGCCAGGGAGATAAAGGGAAACAAGAAGGGCTTCTTTGCATACATCAGTAACAAAAGTCTAAGGATGACATAGGGCCTTTCTGGAGAGAGAATGGAGACCTGGTCACAGGTGATATGGAGAACGCTGAGGTGCTTAATGACCTCCTTGTCTCATTCTTCAGCAGCAAAGGCTCGAGCCACTCCACTCAAGTTCCAGGAGGTACAGATAGAGACAAGGTGAAGGATGATCCAACCACTTTTAGTGAAGATCCGGTGCAAGACCATCTGTATATCTAAACGTGCACAAGTCCATGAGGCCTGATGAAATCCACCCACAGGTCCTGAGGGAACTGGCAAATGAAGTTGCCAAGCCACCATCCACCATGTTTGAAAAATCATGGCAGATGGGTGAAGTTCCTGCTGATTGGAAAAGGGGAAACATTGCCCCCTTCTTCAAAAAGGGAAAAAAGTAAAACCCTGGGAACTATCAGCCAGTCAGCCTCAACCCTGTGCCTGGCAAGATCATAAAGCAGATCCTCCTAAAGGCCTTCCTGAGGCACCTGAAAAATGAAGAGGTGGTTGGTAACCACCAGGGCTTCATCAGAGGCAAATCCTGCCTCACTAATTCAATGGCCTGTTATGTCAGCATTACAGCACAAGTGGACAAGGGAAGAGCAACGGACAGCATCTCCCTGGACTTGTGCAAAGTGTTTGACACTGTCCCACATGACATCCTGGTCACCGAACTGGAAAATCATGGACTTGATGAAAGGACCACTCACTGGATAATGAATTGGCTGGATGGTTGCACTCAGAGAGTTGTGGTCAACTGCTCAAAGTCCAAATGGAGAGTAGTGACGAGTGGCTTCTCTCAAAAGTCAGTACTGGGACCAGTGCTATTTAACATCTTTGTCAGTGATATGGACAGTGGAATTGAGTGCCCCCCTCAGCAAGTTTGCCAGTGACACTAAGCTGTGTGGCATGGTGGACACGCTGGAGGCAAGGGATGCCATCCAGAGGGGCCTGGACAGGCTTGAGAGGTGGGCCATCATGAGATTCAACAAGGCCAAGGGCTAGGTCCTGCACCTGGGTTGAGGCAATGCCAGGCACATATACAGGCTGGAGGTTGTACAGGTTGAGAGCAGCCTTGAGGGGAAGGACTTGGGGGTGTTGGTCAACAAAAAACTCAACATGAGCCAATGTTTGCTTGGGGCCCAGAAAGCTAACCGCATCCTGGGCTGTAGCAAGAAAATCATGACCAGTAGGTAGAAGGAGGTGATCATTACCCTCTATTCTGCTCTTGTCAGACCCCATCTGGAGTACTGCATCCGGTTCTGGAGCCCCCAACACAGGAAAGATATTGAACTGTTGGAACGTGCTCAGAGGAGGACCTCAAGGATGACTGCAGGGCTGGAGCACCTCTCCTACGGGGACAGGCTGGGAGAGTTGGGGCTGTTCAGCCTGGAGAAGTGGAGGCTCCAGGGAGATCTCATAGCAGCCTTCCAGTACCTGAAGGGGGCTACAGGAAATCTGGGGAGGGGCTGTTTACAAGGGCTTGGAGTGGTCGGTCCAAGGGTAATGGTTTCAAGGTGGAAGACTTCACCCACTGAAGTGCACAGGGACATTAGGCCGCATGAAGATCTGATCTACCTTCTCATGGATGGTTCTTTTTGGCAGCAGCACCTGATGCCAAAGGCAGCCCTTGTCTGTAAGGTGCTAACTTCTGACATGTTAATCTGTTTATAAAATATGACTGGTAAGTTTGAGTCCATCCTCTGTAGACCATGTTTTTTGGTCTTTTTTTGATTTTGTAGTGTTCAGCATACTTTAAAGAAATGTAGTCCTTCATTGAGCTAAACAACCTCCTGAGGTCCATTCCAGCCCAAATTACCCTGCCACTTCTAACTCTTCATCATTTTGTGGAAGAAGAACCAAAGGCCAGTCAAGAACACATCTGAATTCATTATGTGGCTCTTTGCCTGTGTTGGAGTGAATCTACACATGATCCAGTATGTCAGCTGTAGAAAACTGGCCAAAACTTTTGGGGAGTGAGAAATATAGCATAGCAAATTCCAAGACAAAAACCAGCAGATGCTCACTGCCTACTCTGTCCTGTGGCCCATGCAGCATGGTGTGAATTCTCTCCCTTTGTGCCACACAGCAGCACAACCCATGTAAGGTAAAGCTCATGAAGTCTTAAGCCTTCCAAATAGTCAGTCATTGATGGTTTCTAGTGTCCTAGCCCAGTGTTAGGAGCTGAAAGCTCAGGGAGACCTGAGACAGACCAGAAGTGACAATGTAAATTAAGACAGCACACACTTCACAAATGTAAGCTTCCAAGGAAATAAAAATATATGCAAGTCTGATTTTCTTCTGTATTTGCATGTTTGGATGTCAATTTCAAGAGGCAATCAGCAAAATGCCACCACAGTTCACAGAATTTCCTCTCTCAGATATCAGACTGGTCTGCCTTTGTCGTATTTTGTTTAGAGCATGCTTGCACATGCAGAACACCTGGATTTGACAATACAGTCCTCTTCTGCCTTACAGATCCACAGAACCTGGAATAACCTCTCCTGGAGTATAAAAGAAAGAGATGGATAATATGAAGCACCCTTCAGTGAAACATAATCTTTATTTTTCTTACAGAAAATAGACAAACACCATAACTCAGATACAGAAGGTTTGGACAAGACAATGACTTTTCAGCTGACCTTTTCTTACAATAACTCATTCTGTCTATCAACAAAAGTGTAATGTGCAAAGAAGTTCTTGCTATTGGTAGTGATTAACAAGCACTTGTGATTTTGTTTTGTGTAAACATAATAAACGTTTCAGTAAGAGTAATACCCACTCTAATATGTGCTGTTTAACAAGCATCTTGCAAAAAACCTGATGTCAAAAACCCTTTTCAGAACAGTGCTGTTTGAGAGTGGGAAGGGCAGAGTCTGAGAGCCTGAATTGAGGTGCAGTGTTCCTTCCTTATGTTACTCTGTTTTCAGGTATCTTGTTCTTACATAGTGCCAAACAGAACTGCTAGCAAGAGCTGACAGGCAATCACTCTACAACTTGTATACCACTTATCTTTCCTGCAGATGGGAGACCTACAGTAGGTTTAAAGGGAGGAATTGACCACTGAATACAGGAAAAGGCAGGTTATGGTCAGTTCTGTTATGATTATTTAGTTGCCAATACAGCCAAAGCCCAGCAAGCTGACCCTGTGTAACTTCACTTCTCAGGTCATTGCACCAGCTATCACCACCCTAAGGGCATCCCACTTAGAGTGTGGACAGTTAGCTGCTTTAACATAACAGAGACATTCTTAAATCACTCTGGGCACTGACTGCTCTTTTAGTTCACAGATCATAGAATGTCTGAGGTGGGCAGGAACCTCTGGTCATCTTATGGTCCAACTCCACTGCTCGTGTGGGGTCGCCTAGAGCTGGCTGGCCATATGCATGTCCAGACAGCTTTTGAATATTTCCAAGGAGGAGAACTTTGCAAGCTTCTTGAGCAAAATGTGCCCATGTTTGGTTACCCTTACAGTAAAAAAAATAAAAATATTTTCTGATGTTGAAAGGGAACAGTCTGTGTTTTATTTTGTGCCCTTTGTCTCTTCTCCTGTCACTTGGCACCACTGAAAAGAGTTTGCCTTTTTCGTATCTGCTATCATTGAGAATCCGAGGCTGGCTGGGCTTGGCTGGGCTTGGCTAGGAAGACATGAGTATGACAAGCTTCCTCAAGCTAGAAGAGAGTAGATTTAGACTAGAAGTGAAGAGGAAGATCTTCACAATGGTAAAACACTGGAACAGGTTTCCCAGGGAGGTTGTGGATGCCCCCTCCCTGAAAGTGTTTAAGGCCAGATTAGATGGGGTCTTGAGCAACCTGGTCTAGTGGGGGGTGTCCCTGCTCATGGCAGGAGGGTTGGAACCCTCCTGATGATTCTTAATGTGTCTTCCAACCTGAACCATTCTATGAATCTTTGAAAAGAAAGTAAGTTCTGCTATTTAAAATAGTCTAGGTTATTTTGGGCCTCAATAGCTCAAAACTACATTGCACTCTTAAATTCAGATCTTTTTCTTGACATGAAAGAAAAATCAGCAGCAGAAGTATGTCTTTCTAACTTATGAGATTTATTTTATTTCCTCTGGTTTAATACATATGAAGATACACTACTTCACTGGAAGCTATAAGGACACGCTGGTAAACTAGTACACGCTAGTCTTAATAACAAAGATGTCATAAAATAACACTGTAATTCAGCTCCAAAAGTATTTCTATTGCCAGAAAATTCCATTTAAGGGAAACATGTTTTCTTAACACTCAAAAAATAAATAAATTATATCTCTATCTCTGGTTCCTACATCTGGGGAAAAAGTTTATAAAATTCATAAATATTCCGAGATGAAAACTTTCTGAACTTTGAGAAAACTGTACACTCTAAATTACCTTTTTTGATAAATCTTTAGAGAAAAAGGCAGTACACCCCAGAAAAACTGCCAGGAGATTGATTAACATTTAATGGCAGATCACACATGACCCTAGTCTATAGTACTGTGAGACCGTGAAGTTCCCTAGTGCTTTATTTTCTAACAAACTCAAATGTCAGACCAAGTTCATCAGAAGGTATTCTGCAACTTAGCAACATTTTTAACACACCTGGGCTGATTTGTGGTTGTATATCAAAAACATGTACATTTTTAAAGCCTGAGATGACATTTTATGAAATTCAGCACATTCAAGTGGGTTTCATTTGCAGACCCTTTGAAACCAAATTTAAAATAATGCTTGAGGGGTGTGTTAAATCATACCTTGGGAATTAAGCAGAGGTACACAGTGTTACATATCAAGAATGTTGCATTTCAGACTGATGTAGAAACAGATGATACAATCTCTGGTTACTAAGAAATCTTTCTGTGCGGTACTAAACTGCCCCTAGAAAGGACACTCTAGGGTCAAGCAATGAGAATGGTAGACACTTACGAGCAAAAAGTTCTCTCCAGATACACAGGCTTAGTCCAAATATTTTATTCTATTTTGCTGTCTCCATATGGTATCATCAATGCAAGATTTCATGAGGCCAGTTTCTAGAACTTTTACTGCTGAAAGAGCATGCACTAACTTGGGAAAGAGGTAGCATGTGAAGTTAGTCCACTGTGGACTTAACTAGCATTTGGCAATTTTACAAACAGGTGTTTGACACCAGAGACTGCCTGGTATCCTCTGAAAACTGCTAAGCAAGTGCTGTGGTTGGTGGATTTTTTTTAATTACTCTATGTTTTGAAAAGGGTAAAAGACTGTTTGCCTCTATTACAGGTTCTTTAAGTCATCCTTTAGGGGCTCTTTTCCTCCTATTTAGAGTATTTAACTATGAGTCACAGACAACTACAGGAGTTAGTTCTCAAGGTGTTGGCAGAGCAGCTCTGGACTTAACACAATTAACTCTGGGAACTTTCTTTGCAGCCATAGAAGTGTCAGTTTTTTGAGCAAACCCTCCACTACACATATCACACATTCAGATTGAATGCTCTTCATGGCACTCTGGAACTTATCTTTGCATGGCCAAGGTCACATACTTTCTTACCTTCAAGAATTCCCTCACTTTAATGTGTGGCTGCATCAACTGCCAGAAGATAGCAGGGCTCCAACATTCTGCTCCACGCCAATACTCTATGATTATCCAATTAATAGTATCCAGTTAGTAGTACACAATTGCCACTGGGAATTGCTTTCGAACTTAACTGTTAGTGCCAACACATCAGCTTAAAGCAGGAGAAAGTGGGAAATCAGTGGAGATCCTAACCTTGTTTTGAACACTACAAGACCGAATCCATAGTCTTTCTTATGGCTACAATTCCCTGGGAAATGGAAAGCCCATGGTTTGCCAGCCAACTTTAGTTTCCTCTTCACAGTACTGTAAACATGAAGGCAAATGTAGAAATAAATGTGTATACTGGTAATGTAGACTTTAAGGAAGCAGAGAAAATGAAACATAGTGTCCTTGGGCCTACTTATATTTGTAGTTTGGCTTCAAAGTGTCCCGTTCTCTTCAAACAGCAGACTACCGATTCAAGCAAACTCTCAAGATGTTCCATGAAGCTTTCCAGACTTAAGATTCATGCACTTGATGAGTTCCACTTTCAGAATTACTTTCCCCCAAATTAATGCTTATTTAACATTTGGAGACCTGTCGTCCCCCTTGAGCTCAATGAGATTCACACATTCAATACATTCAGTGTTTCATTTTGCTTTTGACAATTTCTCCAGGGTACAATCTGACAGCTTTGTTAGCTTTTCATTAACAAAGATATTTTGGAAATGCTGATATGCCCCAATACAGTCAAAAAGAAGTATTATTTGTCCAAACAATAACCTAATTATTAAAAAATATGTCTTATTCACTGTCTTTATACCTATGTACAAGCCATATTTCATCCTCTGTGTAAGAAATATCTCTGCAGCCTTCTAAGAAGAGGCTTGAACTCCTGTACAGTCCCTTACATACACTAAAACCCACACATTATATAGCATACAAAAGGAGAGCAGTGAATGTGGCTTTCTATCAGTTCTCAACAGAAAGCAGACTTAGGCCTGATTCTTTTTATTAGTACTTGGCTTGCAAGAAAGAAAAAGCATCTTGAAGGAATGAATAAATACAAATACATGTGACATTTCTTTCTCCTACAGAACCACCTAGTGCAGTGACTCTTCAAAGACTAGGAACACAACCGTTCTTTTTCAGCACTTCCATACACCACCTCTGTGGCTGTCAGTGGCCTTGATGCAAATGAGAACAACAAATCAGTTCCATAACAGTACAGTGAGAGTGCTCCTAACTATCCTTTATCAAAAGGATAATCAAAGCATTAAAGCATCTGGGTTGACATAAAAACCTTTTAATTCTCTTTTTCTCCAGGGAGCCATGTTCAGGAAGTGACTTTGTGAAAGGGATGTCTGAAGTGAGTTGCACAGTCTTCGAAGTTACATAATCACTTACTGACATATATCAGTATGCTTTACAACATTTTAAATATTTTTTCTACCTCCAGGTTTTGATATGTTCAGTACTCTCGGACTCTTTGATTCAATGTAAATTCTCTGGGAGGTTGGTCTTCCGCATACATGTATTGTTTCCACTGTTTGACATTAATACCCAACTTAAAATTCCTGCCTCTTGAGATGTCAAATACTGTGTTTAGTCTGCTCTTACATTCATTGGGTCATCAAGACCTATGTCCATGTCTGCTATCTACACTGTCCAGTGTCATTCTCTGCATGCAATATACCTCATGTGAAAAAAAGATCAAAAGGAGGCAATTCCAAATGGTGAGTGAAATGCAAACCTTGAAGTCATCTCCCCAGGAAAATGCATCTAAACCCTATTAATGCATTAGACTTGCTGAAAAATTGGTGATTCCTGACATCTCAAACAATATTGCCCTTTCCTAAAGCAAAACAAAAAGATATTCTTTTTTTATTCAAGTCTTGAGTCTACATGTGGCCATAATCTCTACCCTTTTCCTTTACAATTATTACATAGAAAACCCAATTGGTAGATGTTTTTTACATTCTTCAAATGATACCATCTGCTGCCATGACTCACAATTGATTTTTTAGCCTCTTGTCCAAGACCTGTAAAACATCTTGTATAGACCTGATCACAGATCTGTGTCTTCTCCAATATATATCTTGCCTTTTAATGCAAGGCATACATGAATACATCTTCACATGATGCTACCAAAATATTTGGGTTACAAATTGTCTTTCTGACTTTCCTTGATATTGACTCTCATTTATCTCACCTTAGCCTCAGATGGGGTTGCCACCTTCTGTATGTCAACATCAGTCTTACTGTTTATGTTTAACCAATGCATTGTTCAGAGACCATTTCAATAGCATTAAAATAGCTTTTTGGCTAAAGCCTTTACTCTTCCACATTTACAAGCTCTTAACAATTCCCCACTTAACTTCACCATACTAATTTCCATTCTGTTCTCTGTTATGTATTGTTCATTTTTCCTCATTTTAATTGGTCTATTGGTTTAAAGCTTCTTCTACTAGCATTCCTTTAAAAAGCACTTTCTCTTAACTTGATAAATCCTGTTCTTCTCCTGGCATAAGTAGTTTCTTACTTGCACTGCATAATGTGCTTTATACGTATGAATACATTTACTATACTTTCAAAACAACTGTCAGTATCCAGAGTATTTTTAATACTCATGCTGACTGCCACATTCCTACCAATGCTACCAATTATTGTTTCCATAACTTCACATGCTCCTGTATTTGGGCAGCTGATTTTGAGGAAATTCTCTTGCAATGATACAGATACACACAGACAAGCACCCCGTGTCAGTCTTTCATGTTTCTCTTTGTACTCCTATTCACCTTAGAGCCTGACATCATACCTTTTGTCTTTTCTAGAGTAAGATAATTTTGTATAAATACCCATTGTTGGGGAGTAGAGCACTAGAAAGAAGTCATTAAAGAAACTGGGGCCAGCCTACTACTGATAAACCACCCATTCTTGAAAGAAATACCTTGGAGGGGAATCTCATAAACAACGGAATGGAGTGGTCTTAATCACTTCTTCTTAGAAGTGCAATTAGAAACAATGGCTGGACACCGGTAAGGTGATCAAAAGCTAAATCACCCACCAAGATAGTTTGTGCTTCCTGTTACACCCCATGAAATTTACTGTGTACAATCTCCCTCACATGATATAAATATCAGTCCTTTTTGGGGACTGAAGGAGAGTGACTATGGCTGTGGACAAAAACCTGACACCAAAGTGCATTTCAATGGGTTTTCCCTTCTTCAGCATTGTGGGTAAGAAAATGTGCCTCAGCAGATTCACCATGTGTCTGTATCTACTTCGTATATTTGTTTGTCTGTATTTCTTTGCCATATAGTGCTTTCTGTAAGTTAATTTATCCACAGCAATCTCAAAGAATCTGTATATATATATATATATGTTGCATGTGTGAATAAATAATACTAGTCATACTCTGTTTCTCATGAGCACCAAGCAGACCTGGGCTGTTCATGAATCTGGTGTCAGACTGTTAGTATATATATTACAGAATCACAGAGTTATTGAGGCTGGAGAAGACCTCTGAGATCATAAAGCCCAGCCTATGACCTGACATCAAGACATCAGCTAGACCATGGTGCTAAGTGTCACATCTAGTCTTTTCTTAAACACCGCCAGGGATGGAGAGTCCACTACTTCCCTGAGCAGTGCATTCCCATGTCTGATCACCCTTTCCATGAAGAAGCACTTCACAACATCCAGCCTAAACCTTCCCTGGCACAGCTTCATACCATACCCTCTCTTCCTTGCCTGAGAGAAGAGCCTGAACTCCACCTGTCTACAACTCCCCTTCAGGTACTTATAGACAGTGACAAGTTCCTCTCTGAGTCTCCTCTTCTCCAGGCCAAACAACCCCAGCTCCCTCAACCTTTCCTCAAAAGGCTGACTTGAGGACTCACCTTGAATTCTCTGTGCACTTTTGGGCCCCTCTATCTTCAAGAAAGATATTGAGGTACTGCAGTCAGTCCAGGGGAGAGCAGCAAGGCTGGTAAAGGGAAAAGTCTTATGAAGAGAGGCTGAGGGAGCTGGGCTTGTTTTACCTGGAGAAGACTCGGGGAATACCTTATCTCTAACTACCTGAAGGGAAGTTGCAGACAGGCTCTTCTCCCAGGCAACTAAGTGTAGGACTAGAGGGCAGAGCCTAAAGCTGTGCCAGGGGAAGTTTAGGTTGAATGTTAGGAAGCTCTTCCTCATAGAAGGGGTGATTAGACATGGAATGGACTGCCCAGGGAGGTGATGGTGTCACCACCCCAGAGGTGTTTAAGCAAAGATTGGATGTGGTGCCATGATCTAGCTGATGTGGTGATGTCAGATCATAGGCTGGACTTGATGATCTTAGAGGTCTTTTCCAGCTTCAGTAATTCTGTGATTCTCTGCTCTTTTGTTACAGCAGCTTTCAAACTTCACTATTTCTGCAAAGATGTCTTCTCATTACTTACCACTACTTTGCTAACATTATTCATTTACCTCTACACCTTTTGTCCCTACCACTGCTTATGAGTAAAATAATATTTCTCTTATCTGCCAGTTTTTCCTCATTCTCATGACCATACCATACTTCTGCACATGGCTTTCACCACTCCTCCTTCCTACACACCCTTGCAGCATTCTCTTCATCCCAGGATGTGTGTAGTGAGGGTGAAGTGTTCACCTGCAATTATACAAGGTAAAGCAGACATTTTGATTATACCTTCAACCATTAGCACTCTCACCTCTTAAACCTTTCATTTCAGATGTTCACTTGAAGAACAAAATTGCTTCAAATTAAACTGTTTATTAGAAGACATAAGAATATGAAGAAGTACTCTGAAGCAGGCAAAATCCATCTTTATTCCATCCATGCCCATCTCCTGGACAAAAGTTACACATTTCTGCAGCTGTGTCACCAAGGTCCACATCCTATAATTTTCTATTCAGGTGTCTTGATGTCATGTGTAATTTTGCCAATTTGAAATGTTTGTAAATCTATTTGAATCTAACCCAAAAACTCTTAAAACTTGTGTATAAATATAAATGTGTGTGATACAGAGTCTCTACAAAATACTACATTGCTACCACTCTAAATTTCAAAATTTTTCTGCATACAATTAAGAACTCTATATAGTTACTCCCATGAAGTTACTGCTCCCAAACAGGAGCAGTATGTGCACAATGTGTTACAAACCTGTTTCTGAAAATTACAAAAAGGCAAGACTAAAGGGAGGTGTAAGAGATGAGTATGTGGTAGACTATTCACCCACCTAGTAGAACAAAAAAAAACAAAAACAAAAACAAAACAAACAAAAAAAAAACCCAAAAAAGAAATCTCACCTTCTCTGAACTGGATTCATATCTGCCAATTGCATTTACCTATTTTAAAAAATTCAAAACCAAAAATATGTGTGAGACAAAACACCAGAGATATGGAAAAAAAGCTGGAAATAATGCTGCAGTAGCATCCAGGGATATTGGGTTCAGCTCCTTCTTCTCCCTAAGGGAATGTGATCCCAGTCTCTTCTCAGATGACAACATACTACAAAGCAAACTGAGAGAGCAGTCTCGATGTTACCTGTTTGTGCTGTTCTAATTTTTGCTGTAACAGAATGCTCAGTGGAGCAAGAGCAGGACCCAGCTGTCTCACTACACAAATAAGTGTCACACTCGCTTAGCTGAGCACACAGTCCTGCTCACTGACACTGAAGCACATTTAAATATTCCAACCAAGTAAGACGACTCAGACAGGAAGAACTGAGCCAAGACCACATCTGTATGCCATACAGGACAGTAGTTACGATGGTGACAAGCAAGAGCTTGGTTCAGACCTATGATCTGCTCGAAGCAAAGCAGCTCCTCCCCACAGGAGGTACTGAAATGGTTCATCTGGGGCCCCATAAACATCTTACTCTACACCCTAATACTAAACAAAGGTCTTGCTTTTCCCACTCCCCCCAGAGAAGTCCCCAAGGTTTTCTTACACTCAATAAAGAGAGGACACCTCCATTACATAATTTGCAGTAAGAACCTAATTTAGCCTTCTGAAGCACTTCCGGGAAGAAGCAAGCTCTCCGCGGTTGGCAGGAATGTAGCCAGCTGAGTTAAGTGCCTTTGCTACACAGTTTGTAGATAGTTGCCAGATTGTAAATGCTGAGGCTGCTGAGGTATGAGACGGTCCAAGACACAATTAGCAAGTCCAGCTCACAACACCTGCATCACATCCTTAGAGAAATCTCCCAGTCCATGCCCAGTATCCACACATGTTCACTGTGCCATCTGGTATTCAGAAAATCAGCTGTTGCAAAAGAACACAAGTCACATCGTATACACTTTTCATATGGAATACAACATCTAAGTGTGCAATGTGAGAAATCATGCTTCACAACGTATTTGCTAAGTATGGCCTTAATTAGTTTTACATATATGATTAGGAAACAAAAAAGTTAAAAATAATTTTATCTAAACTTAGATCTGGAGGATTCCTTTTTGTATCAACTGTCAAACAAAGAGGAAAAACAGGTAACTTGCCCAGTCCCAACTACAGCTCTACCAAGAAACTCTTCCACAAGGAACTCAAAATTGTGGCCATTTCAGTGGTTTTCTGCTTCAGCATTGGACTACTTTTGTTTATGCATTGCCCTTTTCCTTATACATCATAAAACTGAACACAGTGAACCATATAACCTGTATGGCTCCAGCACAAGCTTTGCAGTGACTGCAGCTGCTACTGCTTTGCACTGGTGCGCTTCAATACAAACTGATCTAAAACTTTGCAAAAGATACCTCTAAAATACTCAACTTCCTCTCACATTTTTAGTCTTTACAAGTAGGAAAACACTTGAGATCCAATAAAGGCCACAAGTCAAAAAACACATTAAATAAAGCAGAAACAAGCTCATTCTCTTCCAAATTTAGGCAGAAAATTCTTGAATCAAAGGCTGGTACAAGATTATGATCTCTTGAAGTGCCTCTGAAAACTCCTTTGGCATTTGGTCTGCCACCTTCTACTTATTCTCACTTCTGAAAACAAAAACCATTATTTCAGGACTTGTCTAGGAACCAAAGAGTACCAACCTGAATAATGATCTTCAAGAATGTATTCTATTAATAACACAAGCCAGGAACAGGAATTGGTATTACTAACTATTTTTGAGCTTCAGCTACAACTTGTCAATGATCAGCATTCAATGCAGGTAATGTTTTTTTCAGAAAAATAATAAATAATTTTAAAATTTGCATATTCACAGCAGAATTTCCATGATAGGGCTCCTTTTCTTCAGGTTCATTATGACTGTGATGTTACGGTTAAGAGTAGGTATGTATGAAACAGGATCTCTGTACGCATATTTCAGCAGGGAATTACACTTTTTGCAATTTCTAAAAACACAGACTTGTAATCAAAAAAAGGAATTAAGGTGCATCCCAACTGTATTTTATTTTCATAGCAACTGTGTGCCTGCATACATCTAGATGAAACGATCTTAGCAAACAGTGTCCAGTAACAGAATATATTCACATACTGAGCAGTGTGAGCTTTTAAATTTTTACTAATATATTTCCTTATTGAAATACATGTAAATTGGTGAATCTAACACTCACTGCTTCAGTTTTTGAAGGACAGTTTTCAAAGACAGGTTTTTCAGATAAAATAAGCAAGGTATACATTTAACATCAATAAAGCATTAACACGGTTCAAGTTCTCTGCTTCACTTTTCGTCTTCTGTTAATCTTCGTTATTTGCTGCACTCACACAGCTTAGGCAAGGGTATTTGGATGGTCACCTTCACTGAAACGTTGTTAAACATTTGTGCCATGACAGATGACAAACATGCAAGACAGAAACACAATTTAAAAAAAAGATCAGGAAAAGTGTTCCTCTTGCTTTACAATCACATCCAAAATGGAGAAGCAAGGCCCTTGTTTAGTTATGTAAAAGTTTTCACTTTGCCATAGTGTGGGATCTAGAGTCTTGCTAAGTTACTTTACCCCTCACACTGTCAGCATAAAAATAATAAAGAAAAAATAGAATCAGAAATCTGGAAAATGCCATCCTAAAGATATCACAGGCTCAACTGCAAGGTCCTGTGTTTTCTCATCAGTATGGAAAGCAGTGGAAGTTTCTTAAAAACAACATATTCAAGACCAAATTCTTGAGTTCACACAGATAATTTTCCCATCCTCCCCCAAAACTCTTGACCAAAGACATAGATGGAGAGGCAGTGTTTTGCTAGTCTATCCCTCACACTAAGAACCTCCAGAAAGATGCTGCCCTCATTCAGTATGAGCTGTTTTGTTTCAGCCTGACAAACACAGGCCCAGTGGAGATCCTGAGGAACCTTATCAGACCCCACCAACCAGAAAGACAAGGGCTAAACCAAGTCATCCAAAATGATTTGCAAGATTGAAAAAAAGAATGCCAGTTGTGATAGCTGAGAAAAAATTAGAGCCTAAAAAGTATAGAACTATTTTTTATGTTTCTTTTCAAATCAACTTAAACAATTTCCCTGATCTTTAAAAGGTTTTGGGTTTTTTTAAGTGACAATTCCTAAAAACAGTTATTACATCTCCACTGTCCAAAATCACTTTAATAATTTGTAGCCTGATGTCTCATGTTTTATTATGCAGTACCGAGTCACCTGAAAAAACTTTTCAGCCCAGGCAAGTAATGCAATGCTACATGGCCAAAAGCTCTTTTGAGGAGAAAGGGTCAGGGGTTGAGTAGCCTTGTACAACACAATACAATTAAATTTACAACTGACTAGAAACATAAAACAAAAGAAACCCAAAATACCAACAGCTCTGAGCTTCATATGGATTTATAAACATGCCTCTTTTTCTTCTAGCAGAAGCTCACATCACTTGCTAAATAATTTAATCAATAAATCACTTATTCAGTCTTATTTATTAAAAGTCCTAAAGTGCTTCATGTAACTGAATTAGAAATTTATTTTGTGGTTTTGAAATATATACAATACAAACAATCACCTCTCCTTTAACAGGCAAGAGCTTAAAAGATACCTACTGTTTTGTTGGCAAACAGTTCTTTCTGGAATGTATCAATTAATTTCAAACCCCATTCACCTGACTAATCGTAAGTCAGCATATTAATGACTTTATACCAGACTCTGATAGTGCAAGAAAATGCTTGGAAATCCCAGTCTTTGAAGAATTATATACACTGGGATACACTTACAATACAGTTAAAATACCAGACCATTTCTTTTATAGGAAGTCCTGAAAAATTTGAAAATTAGTCATTTACTATCCTGTTAATATTCTTGCTTGAGTGATCTTGACAAGGAGTACTTCCCTTCTGCTGTGTTTACAATAAATTAATTTAACAGTACTATACTCGTTTTGTTCTCACCACTCTCGATTGTTGCTCACAATGTGAGCTTTAATGACCGATACCATGATTTGAGTGCAGGATCTCACTTTGGACTTCAATTTATCTCTAAGCATCAACTATACCAACCAACTGTTAAAATTAAGCTGTAGTTATGACAGTCTATTTTGGTGCTGTTACATGTATTCCAGACCAGGCAACTAGACAAATATAAAATCTTGCTACTGCAGAATTTTCAAAATCTCTGATTGATTTACCTTAATAGAAAACTACGCAATAGCGATTAGGAAGGGCAAGAATGACAAAGATGAGTAAGAAAAGCATCGGGAATAACAACTCATGCCCTCCCACACCAGGTTTCAGCAACCAGCCCTCACACAGCTGGTGTAGTAATGCTCTGCAGATCTCAGTGGATCTCGATGGGAGATCCAACGAAGAACCAAAAAACAACAGGTGGGCTGGGAGAACACTGTGTACAGTCCAAAAGAGAAACGAAGCACTTGTGTATGAAGCCCCAGTTCATGGGACTGTAGCTGTTATTCCTATCTGCATCATCCCATCTCTCCTGTCTCTCAGAACCAAAGGGATACCGTCCATTTGTCCGGAGACCAACCCTCTACACCAGCATAGGCTTCACAGACCACCCCATCCCTGCAGTCCTCTCACTATTCCCAGCTCATAAGACCCAGGTGAGGATCTCAATATACATCATATGCCCTGTGTGTCTGTACATGTTTTGCCTAGGGCTCCTCAAGACCAGGACATCAGCAAAAAATGAAGGATTGGTTTAAACAGACAATCGAGAAATACACAGGAATAGATTACTAGAAATGAATTGTCTTCTTCTCACTCTTACACATATATATGTGAAATTTCACCTGAGACCAAAGGAATTACACATCTGTAGGGAACATGAAAGAAAACTCAGACCTGAAGCTTCACAAGCTAGAACAAAGAAAGATGTGTGGTAGTAAAAAATGTTTCTCCATCTGTATCTACCATAGTAGAACTACTTCACTACATATTTGCTGTTTACAAATCTCCCACAGCTACTGCCGTCCAATTTTTAATTTATGCCTATGAAGTAAAGGGTCTCTGTTAAAAGAACACATGAAAAGATCATCTTAAGTAAGCAACTGCATCTCCTGAGAAATCCATGACTCAAAATTATTTTTAGATCACCAAACACAACAACTTGCAATGTCAAAGAATGAGACAGTAAAACCTGAAAAGAACTGTAAAGACAGTTATGCTCAAAAAACACAGAAAAAACGAAAACTAAAAGCATCAATGCAAAATTACTAGACACATTTTAAGTAGAATACATATTTACGCACATATTTTCTCCTCTGGCCTTTTAAAGAAGAGCTTAATTTCTAAGGGAAAATTCCTCTGTTACCTCCAAATGGAAAGTACTGAATAATAAGGCTAGCTAAGCCTATGAAAATAAGCAGAGATGTATAACTCAAAGCACATTTTTTAAAATTAAGCAAATTGCAGAATACTAAATAAACATTCAAAAAAATAATTGCTGTAACAAGTTGAAATGACTGTTTATTTATCATAGGTCCTAAAATGTAAAAAAACTAGGCTGTAGACAAGCAGAAGAAATTAATATCACCAGATTTTTCCCCAAAAACACACCAAGAAATGCAGCAAATCTTCTTCACCAAACTGCAGAAAGGTACCCCAAAGACTAGAATTGAATCTAAAATTACACAGAATGTCATGGTATTTCTATGGTGTTCCTGAAGGAAACTGAAAAAGGGAAGAAGGGTAGAGAATGCTAAAAGTGAGAAATCTGTAGGGATTTGGGGGAAAATATTCTGGCATCTTACACATTAAATGCCGCAGAAAACAATCCAGAAACAGGGACTGGAAAATACGGAGATGGACAAAACAGGGGCTTTTTCCACACTACCATTATCTACAAGTCCAGTGTACTGGAATTTTTTTTCCTCAGCAAGAGCTTTTGTAGCTATTCTCCAGCAACATTATGTGGATGCCTGAATAAGGAACTGTGACTTGATGCAGGACGGAATACAAAATGCTACAGAACTTCCTCAACAGATATTGTCTGTCTGCAAATGAGGATGGAAGCAACACATGGGCAAGAGAATAAAAAGAAACCTCACTTTTTGCACTTTCCTCATTATTAATGACAGTTTCCTAATCCTCTAGCGCTTGATGAGAGACAACACAGCGCTCATTCCTCTGCAGACTCAGTGTTTGCTCCTTCCAGCCACCTTACTGAGAAAGGCAGCACAGGCTCGCCAGCCTATGGCCAGGACAGGGAAAATAGTTTGCAGTCCCTTCCACTAGAACGAACCTGCCGCATCTCCTCCTTTTCCTCCCCTCCTGGTTTTTATGGGGGGGTGGGGGGGTGTATGTTTTGTTGGTTGTTGTTGTTTTTCGGTGTTGGAATTTTTTTCATAGAAAACAAAATTATTGGAAGAGATTATTTAGGGGAGGCAGGGAGAAGCCACCCAACAAAACTCCAGGTTACCAAGAATAAACTGTGGGAGCAAAAATTAAATAAAGAAATAACCCCCCGCTCCAGTCCTGCCGCCGCAGAGGTCGGAGCGCGGACCGGAGTCTGAGGACTGGAGCCAGGGGTTACCTCGGCATCCAGACCCTTTGCCCGGGTACCTCACAGTCCCGTTGCGGCCGGTGGCGACCCCCGCGCCCACCTCCCAACGAGCCCCCGCCCCACTCCCTGGGAACCGCATCGCGGGTAATTAGGATTCATCATCTTTAATGGGCGCGCAGCGCCGTCTCTGGAAAGTCGCGTCCAAATTAAATCACTCCGGGCTTTCAGGCTCCCGGCCACCGACATCTGCCCACGGAGCAAGTGTCTTTCGGCTCGGGTCAGCTCCCCTCCAGCCCCTCCCGCAGAGTCCCAGCACCCGGGTGGTGGCCGGGCCGTACTCACATCTCGGTGACATTGTCGCCCTCGGCGCTGCGCTGCGGCACGGGGAAAGAGGAGATTCCCGGCGTCGGCTCCACGCCCCAGACCCGCCAAGAGCTGCAGTGGCAGGACGCGGGCCAGCCCAGCGAGCACCGCCAGCAGTTCAGCAGCACCAGGCAGCACCAGCCCCAGAGCCGTGCCAGGCCGGGCGCCCGCACCCGCCGCCGGGACACCATGCCGTTCCCCGCTTACTCAACCGCTACCCGGACGTCCTCGTCCGACTCCCACCCCTGCCGGACGCTCGCGCAGGGGGTGCGCAGCGTTCCGCGCAGTGTTCCGCGTAGCGTTCTGGGGCTCACATGGGCGCGCCGCAGCCGCCCCGGGGGCTCAGCGAGACCGCCGAAGACCGGGCGCTGCGACGGGGCTGGGGAGGA
>VZRI01004103.1:21580-46755 GCA_013397515.1 Upupa epops
AAAAAAGCTACGGGGAGGGCGGGAGGAGAAGGGAGGGTGCCGAGGAGATACCAATAGGCAGGCAACGCCGGTGCTTTCAGACGCGCACACGCACATGCACACGCACACACACGCCNGGGACGGTACGCACCGCGCCGAGGTGCACTGGGCGTCCCCGCCAGCGTGTGACCTCGCGGGGGCAAACGGGGACATCGTGACTGTCCCTGACAGGCGACGAATGGGCGACGCCTTGTTCTCTCCCCAAAACGACTTCTTCAGGCAGTAGCGAGGGGCATTCGACGTGTTCTGCCTCCGCCCAGGGTGCGGGCTTTCCGCAAAGAGGCCGGTGCGAAGCCGCCGCAGTCTCCGGCGATGGGCGCTCCGCAGGCGCCACCGCGCGTCCCGCCGCCGCCATGCAGCGCATATACCCCCCTCACACACCCGCGCCCCGCTGCTCCCCGCTGCTCCCCGCCGGCACCAGCCGCAGTTAGCGCGGGAGGCTAATTAACCCCCGACCGCCTTATCGACCTAGTGCCCACTTGGTTAGGGGAGCTGGGAGCGGGGGAGAGAAGGGCAAGCAGTTCCCATTTCGGTGCTTCGAGGTGGAGACAAGTGTGACTTAGGTGCGTGTATCGCATACTCACAAGTGTGAAGGGCGATTGGCCTAGGAGACTGGGTCATATTCTTCTGTTGCTGACACTGTGTTCCTTCTGTCCCGATCAATGATGGGCAGCACTTTTTTCGTGCTGGTAGGCTATTTACTTCTCCCTGCACCATTATAACCAGACAGTGAGGGCCATTTCTTATGTAATTACCTTAGGTGAATGTTTCCAAATGAGTAAATCCGGGTGAAATAAAAATAAGAAATGTTACAGAATTTTTGTTACAAAGGTACAGAGCAAGTCATCAATACACTGTTACAAAGTGCTCGGGAATCAATTTGACATAGCACTTATTAATTGAAAGCACACTCCGTTGTTTTTTGCATTTGCTCAGGCTTCAGAAAAAAATGTGGTCCTTACTGGGTTCATACATAGAGGCAGGGTTGGTTTTCACAGAATATCCTAATGAGAAAGTCATAGCCATACCTAATGGAAACATCTATTTATACCTTATTTATAGTGCAATGGAGACTAGATAAAAGATATGTGCTATCACATTTGAACTAAATTTATTTAAAGTTTAAGTAAAACTGTTAGATACATTTCTTCTACTCAGAATACATCTCCTCCTTACCAAGTTCAACACTTGGTCTTTTCTAAATAGGACACAAGGAAGATCAAGATAGTTGCAAGGAGCAACAAAAACCACAGGAGGAAGCATATGAGGATGAAAGGACCATGAAAAATACTATCTGAATGCAAGGCATTTTATCAGCAACACTAAATTGGATAAAAAGGGCACTAACAGCTTTAGAATAAAATATTTATGTAAACATAAGTATTTGTAGAAGGATAGCAAGTAAGACAATTTCATGGAACAATTTTCTAGAGCCAAAATATTTTGGGATTTTTAGAAGGTTTGGAGAAAAGTATTTAGGAAAGAAAGATAAAAATTAATAGCATACACAGCTATATGATTCAATTTTCAGAAAAACCTCTGGAAAGCTCTCTCAAGGCAAGTCTGAAGTAAGATTTCAAAACCCTGAAAGATGCTGCAAATCATGCACTACTGTTCTCCAGCCAAGTCTTCTTACAACTTTGAAAAATATGCTTAATTTCCTTCCTCTTTCCTGGATGAACATAAATACTTTTATTTCTACTTGAAGGAAATAAATACTAATCATAGTTCTCCTGGTGATTTTACAGCAAGAAGCTCACAGTCATCTAATCATATATGGGCACATGCAGGACTTTATTACTTCACAGGCATCTTATGTCACCATTTTCTTCTATTTCAGGAGACAGACTACTGTCAAAGAAATTTCAAATGAGGTCTTGTGGCTGGATCAGACTATGTAATTAGATAATTCACCAGTGTTGGAAAGGTTCTATAGGTAAGACTCTGAACTCATAAGACTAGATAAGTGTTAAATAAAGCTAGAGCACACACTGGAAAGAGGTATCATCACTTGCTGCGGCAAATGCCAGTTTGTATTTTCTGCAGCTCAAAGATACTTCTCACAAGCATGTTGCTGAGTTGTACAGTAATCATCTCTTAGAGAGGCGGGGACTTATCCACATAGATTTTTGTGTGACAATGTAAAAAAATGATCAGGTGTGAAAACATCTTGGTAAAATACCAAATTCTCTTTAAAATATATGTCACCCCTACAATTATTATCTGATTGGGAGCAGAATGTGTGTCGTAGTTTGAAATTTGAGGTTTCTTGGCCTGAGGCATTGGGAGGTTGCTGTGGCAACTTATGAAATTTTTCAGCGCTGCAAAAAAACTGGAACAACAGGTTTAGAGTTTCCAGTTTTGGGTTTCCGCCTTGTCCTTGTTCTTGACTTCACTTTTGTCTGTGGTTTGCAGAGAGAGCATGGCAGCCATCTTTCTCTGGTGAATGGAGAGTGGTACTTCAAAGATCAGCATAAGGAAAATTTCATCTGAATTCCATTGTTTACTGAACTGGAAACATTATTTCCATTATTTGCAGACATAGGAATCTGTGTTTTAGACATGGAGGACAGACTTGGAAGCCCATGGAACAGGCATTTGGACTTTAAAATGCCTGCTGACTTTGAGGGACCTATACATGGACTGAAATGACTCCACATTTCCACAGGAAGCAAGAACTGTTGGAAGTCTTTTCCCTTTGAGGGGTTAGACATTGCAGCTTGTCCCAGTTGTGTAAGAACATGTGATTAATCTCTCTATGTCTTTGTGTCGAGTGTTTAAGTGGGGTGAATTACACATGTCTTGGGCTTTTTTTCCCAAAATTAAATTAGTTGCATTATTACCTGAAATTATAAGTGGTTTTTCAGACCCTTCTCATTTTGTTTTTGTTTCAGCTCATTAGCATTATTAACTAAATTGATTGGGTAATTTTGTCTCAGGATAGATTCAAGACGTGTGAAACTGAAAGTGTGGCAAGCTACAGCTAGCAAAGTGACAAAAATAAAATGTCTGAAATGCTCCTCCACCATTGCTAGCATACTGGGGAAAAGAACTGCTCTTTCAATAGATGCTACAAAGGTGATTTGAGTCTTCTCATTCCAGATGTAGAAAAAGTCAGTTATACAAAGAATTGCTATAATAAGGTGTGACTTTATTTCTACATAGATGTTTTATTTATAAACCTAATACTATCCCTATGTGTTTTTTTTCTTGCAGATTATAGAAAGTAGGAAATAACTTCTCAACTACTTCCTGTGAATAATTTCTTAAAAGAGAGCCACAACTTAACCACTAGAGACAAGTAACTTTCTGATAATGCTGTGAGGGCAAATCTGAAAATACAGCAAAGCTGTAGGTCAGAAAAGATAAATTGTGAGTCAAGACTGAAAAAGATGGCTTTCTTCAGTGCACGAAAGACTGAAGGGAAGTACTACAACGCTCCTGGAATATGTAAAAGGGTATGCAAAGGGACAGGTAAGGGTTTCTTTAACATGTGTATGGGATAGGACAATAAACTATGCACTAGGTTTATAAAACTGATTCATGTTTTACACTATACAAACTTCTGTATGGAAAGGACAGTTAAACACAACAAATAGATCATCTTGGAATCATGAGCAATAGACCCTTCTCAGAGCAAATGAGGTGAGCCTCTCAGCGCTTGTGAAGGAGAGTCACATTAGCCTTAGTTACGTGAGAACAAATTATGACCTCCCAGAGGTTCTGTTCTATGGCATTTTTTTTTGCCCAGGCTTATTTTTTAATGCCATGGGCAAAGTTACAATAGCACACTCTTCTGAATACATTGCAAGCAAAACCTCAAGATACTGAAATATTCAAAGTGTTTTTTTAGAAAATTAGCATCATGGATGACTCCAAAACATTGACTCATACTACACCATCCATACAGTATGCTTGTATCACAGCATAGAAATTGTAGTAAGTATCTGAAAGTCTGGAACATATTTCTTTCAAGAGCTGAAAAATCAAATAATGCCTGTTACAAAAGGGCCAAGCTCATGGGAGCTCCTGATTTTATCAGAAAATGTTGTTTTTCCAGAGAATTATCCTGATTCCCATGAAATTTCCCACATGAAGATTTTCTTTTATTCAAGATAGAGTTGTCAGAGACACACAGCTGCACTATGACCTGGAACAAGCATGTGAACTCTTTCCACTGTCTGCTGGGATATCAATTCCGACATGTACTCACCTCTCTTTCCTGAGCTTGCACATTTTTCCCTCAATGACAAAACTGGGTTATTCACGTCCCTTTTCTGAATTTCCTGCAAGCATAGGGCTCTCTCTGAGTATCCTAGCCTCACTTTTGTCAATTACAGTGTTCCACCTGTTCACAGAATTATCTAGCTACTTGATCATACCTGACTGTGTGCTCTTGAATAACAAAGCATTCATACCTTACCTGATTCTGGCACTGTTCAGCACTTCATTGCTTTCAAAGCTAAGCTGAATCCTGCCACCTTGTGCTCAAGAAAATTAGCACAGCTCTCTATTTTGAGAAAGAGTTCAGTAGGAGGAAAGAGGAAGGAGATGTTGGCTGTGCTGTGTTTCTAATAAACGAGGAATTAAATGAGAGCCTGAGCCAAATTCCGTATTCCCTGAGATGTCTACTTGGGTCCTCTTCACGAGGGCCTTTTCATTCTTCTTTGTTCACTCTGCAAAGTGTCACTTTTCATATGCCCACAGCATATTAGAACTGTGGCCACCCCATGGCCTAATGATGGTAAGGCACTTAAAACCGAGTCTCAGCCAGTAGTATGTCTGATGGCTGTTTGGTGGCTATAGTTATTAATCACAGAGGTCTTGGTAGCCCTTTGTCACATTTATTTGCTATGGAAGCAGTGCTACATTCTTTTCATTGATAAGCAATAGTATCATAGCATGGTAGGTTTGACCATCTGCATTTATAATAAAAATTCAATAATTTTTGAGGGGGCAGTATGATAACAGTAATGATTATAAGATCTCACATTACTGGGGAAATTCAAGACAGCACTCTTTCTTTTCTTGGTGAAAGTACTCCACAAGTAGTTTTCTGGTACTGCTATGAGAACAAACATCATGGTGAAGGTAATGGAATCATAACAAAGATTTGGAAAGGACAACTTCCTTCACCCTGTGCTTGGTGATATCTGTGCTTAGCAGTAACATGTCAACAACAGGAATCCCAAGGCAGCTGATCAGCTCTCCCGTTCTGTTTTGCTGGTTTCGCCAGACTGTATTCAATTGTATAGGCTTGTTCTGCTCGCAGCAATCATTTCTCCCTCAGATAATCTAGAAAGTCTGTAGGTCTGTTTCCACGCATGTATTTTGTTGTGGAAGATCATGCTTGTCTTTTGATTGCAAAGGTGCTGCAGGTTGAAAATGTAAACATAATAAATATGTAAAAAGTAACACACTTTTCCTCCAGTTTAAAAGCAGACCAAAGGTAAGGTTTTTTTGACCATGATGAGCTGATGATTTTCTGAGTCCTTTTTTACAGTAATTAGTGCTGTGATAATTTGGAATTTGGTGGGATTTTTTAGCCTGAGGGATCAGCAGTTGCTGATCTCACCAGCTTTAGTTCTGGCAGACCACACCTCTGCAAATAAGCATATTTGTGTGAGGGGAATAACCAGTGCTTCTTGCTGACAGTTTCTGGTGTGTGAAGCTTCTTTGTTCAGTGATGAAGCATGTGGCACTGGAGGTAAGAATGCAACTGGCATCCATCTGGTACCCTGGAGTCTGGTAATGGAGAAGACAGTGGGAGTTTGGAACCTCAAAGATCATCAGAGATCAGAGGTTTGCTTTGTTTGTCATGAAAGACAACATGCTAGAGCAGGGGACAGGCTTTGAGAACATGGAGCAAGGAACTTATCCTTGAAAGAACCATTGGATATGAGGATAAAAAACTGGACTGAACTATGGACACCATGTTTCCACAATGCAAAAGACTGAGATGCTAATGTAAGAAGGACATTGAGGTGCTGGAGTGGTCCAGAGAAGAGCAGTGAGGCTGGTAAGAGGTCTGGAAAACAGGCCCTATGAAAAGCAGCTGAGGGAACTGGAGGTATNAAGATCATCAGAGATCAGAGGTTTGCTTTGTTTGTCATGAAAGACAACATGCTAGAGCAGGGGACAGGCTTTGAGAACATGGAGCAAGGAACTTATCCTTGAAAGAACCATTGGATATGAGGATAAAAAACTGGACTGAACTATGGACACCATGTTTCCACAATGCAAAAGACTGAGATGCTAATGTAAGAAGGACATTGAGGTGCTGGAGTGGTCCAGAGAAGAGCAGTGAGGCTGGTAAGAGGTCTGGAAAACAGGCCCTATGAAAAGCAGCTGAGGGAACTGGAGGTATTTACTCCAGAGAAAAGGAGGCTGAGAGGAGACCTCACTGCTACCTAAAAGGAGGTTGTAGCAGGGCTGATGCTCGTCTCACAAATTACTAACAATAGGACAAGAGGAAATGGCCTCAAGTTGCTTCAGGGAAGTTTTCGATTGGGTAGTAGGAAGAAATCCTTTACTGAGAGACTGGCTGGACAACTGGAACACACTAGCCAGGGAGGTGGTGGAGGAGTCATCATCTCTAAACTTGTAGATGAAGCACTTGAGACTATGGTCCAGTGGTTATGTAAATGTTGGGATGAAATTTGGATTTGGTGATCATGGAGGTCTTTTCCAGCTGTAATAATGTCATGATTCTATGATCCTATGTTTCTTTCTCTTGAGGGCAATGAGATAACAACTTGTCCCAGTTACTTAAGAATCCAACAACAATCCAACTACTGGAGGTTTTATGTCACGTATATTAAATATGTTTTGTTGTTTTGCCCTAAATCAAGCAGTCTTTGGTTTTGACTATGACTTTATAAGTGAGTTTTGAACCCTCTTTATTGCTTTATTTGTTTCCACTCACTAGTACATTAACTAAATCAACCAGTTAATTCCTGACCTGATCAAGTGATAACTGGTGACAAGTGGAGAAAAAATAAGGTATAAAAAAGCTATCCAAAACCTACTCTCCCTTATACTAAGGAGGAGAAATCACCTGAAAGTTTAGCTATTGGAACATTGCAAACCAACTTGGCATCATAAGTTACCAAGTTACTCTGATTATTTACTGTTCCCCATTCACATGGATAGCATACCACACATGTACATTGCTTATGAGTATAAGGTTAAGATAATGGAGAGTTAAAGGTGAGCATGATTGTACAGTCTTTGTCCTTCTAAGCCATATGAAATACATGTCCATGCTAGTGTCTCATTAAAACTAAGGTCAAATAGTTTGTTGCTCCAAGGGAAAATACTGCTTGTGCTTACTGTTAATGGCAGAGGCAGTAATTCTGTTCTGAAACTACTGATGTCTGTGCTTAGGTGATATCTGAGCATACCTCTTCTCACAACAGCATAGCCATAAGCAAAGAGAAGCAGTGAAAAGAGTAGAGATCTAGAAGGTGAGAAATTATTTTCATATGATCTATATATCTAGGTCAGTAGTGTAGTATCCTGGTGGTCAGTACTACCGCTGCAAATGGATCTAATTCTCCTACTTGTCTTATGGACAATATACTGTGAGTGGCTTGGCAAATCTAATCTTTTATCTGAAAATTACATATGTGAGAGTGTTCTTCATTTTTTTTCTCTTTTCTAAGTTAGAATTGTTGGTACCAGAAATTATACTACTTAAATGTAGTTCTGGTTAGCAGTTTCTGTTTTCTTTTTTTCTTCCTGTGTCTGACAATGTTCTTCAGATACTTGGACAGCTTCTGTACAATAGAAGAGATTACATGTTAACTATTCTTAAGACTGAACAAGAGGAAAACAGGAGAACTGTTAGAAAAGACTTGGTAACTTCTTGACAGAACTGTAAGGTACTTTACTCACAGGAATGTTTATCTTGCCTTTGGTTTATTAAATCATCTCTTGATGCTGATAAAATTCCTTACCACTCTTTGTCCTGACTTAAACAAACGCATTGACAAATTTGCTGCCAAGTAATTCTTCTATCTAGAGGCTTTTCTGCTCCAATTTAATTTTATTATTTAGTCTAGAGTGGAAGCTGTGCGGTCCCTTTGAATAATACTTCTACCCTGCTTTCTCTTCAGTTCCCTCCCTCAACTATTGATAAAAAGATTCCCTAGCTGATTATTTTCTGTGACTCCCACAACCTTTCCTAGTCACCAAGACGCTGTGATCTTTCACCCATCTCTTCTGGATCATTTTCCTCCCCAAAACACCCAAATTTGGTTTCAGGGCATGAGGGATTCTCTTACATAATGTTCAGCGGGTTTCTATGGTACTTCCACTTGGTTTCCCACAGCAACCACATGGAGCAGGAGACATTTTAAGCTGAAGCATCATCTTTACTTCTCACTCGTTCTCCAAGATTCAGATAACATTGGTTCTTCATGCTGTCTAGTTCAGTTGAGAGAGAGAGATACTGTTTGGTGTCAGGTTTCTGCAGTTCCAACAAGCTGCATTGACTTGTGGCTTGGCAGCATGTGTATCAAAGAAAGACCTGATAGTTCACAGAGAACACAGTTCACAATTGGAGAACGTTTGGGTTTTGGAAGTGCTAGTATAAAATAATACCAGTATTTTTGGTACCCTGTCTAAACCTCTATCTAAACCAAGGTCCAGCTCCCTCCAACAAGCAGCCAGGCTTATTGAGTGAACCACATTGCATACAATTGAATGCAGGAATCGGTGTCTGTTGACTGTTAACAGTATTTGCATTCACTTACAGTTTACATCCTGAAACTGAAGGGAGGGAGGGAGCAATTCTGCCAAAGTCTGTGGAAGATTCCAATTGCCTTAACTTAAGCTTATCGATCCTGTACACCTTAGACTTCAGCAGTTACAGGCTGCCTGAGTTTTTTGCCTTCGTCTTGTGTTCCATCTTTCATCCTGAACTGATAACACAGCAAAAACTTGTAACTGTTTTCAGTGGAACTTGCTTGCAATTTCTTTAGGTATTACCTTTTTTAGATATATGAAAATTATCATTACTGTACTTTACTTGTCTCCACAGTACTCAATTCTGTTCTCTTCCTAGTTTCCTTTTTTGAATTCACGTTGAATGCTGATGCATGAGCTTTCACTAAATGTTTTTCCATTGAACACTGCATCCAAGAATTACATAGTAAAAAAAGGGAGAGAGAGAAGGAAAGGAGTGGTTCCTCCTTACTCATTTCAGTCAGTGTATTTTGAAGATTAATATTTGCTTTCTTTTGCCATGGTGTATGCTAACACTTTAAAAACCTAAACTAATACTCTACATTCCAGTTAACTGCATTCTTCTTGTAAAGGGCATGATTCAAATGCCCATCTGTCCATCATCAGTGTCTCCCTGCATTCATTGGTCATTGAACTGGAATTTCACATAAGCCAAGAGGGATGGTTCACTACTTCACTGCCCACTAGCAGATTTATCTCAGCAGATTGCTGAGAATATGCCACGAACCAGGCCCAACTGCCCTTCCAAGCTCTATTTTTCACTTAGTGACTCAGTTGCTCCTGCTTTTTGGCTGGATCACGGCATCTTAGGGTGCTTCATTCATTCCAAATGCAGTTGGCAGATTTTAGTAACCTTTCTAGTTATAGCAAGTTGCGTAGAAAGTTCAGGACTTTCTATTAAGGATGCCAGTATAAAGTATTTAGATTTATTTGTCCTTCATCATTTGCAGTTTCATTACTCATCCTCCCTAAAAATCACCTCTCTTAAGTTTTACATGTCATGTACATAGGCAATGGTCTTTGGGATCTCTGCCTGTCAGAAATACCTCTTAATGGCTTTCCTTTCTTCTCAGGCTTCTACTGTCAGATGCCACAACTCACATGAGCTTCTCATGAGATTTTCAGGTAAATACGAATATGTGGATGAAGTAACAACCAGACCAGTGGCACATTATCAGCATCTCTCAGATGTTTGCCAGATCTTTTATCTTTCCAACTGTTTCAGGGATTTCAGTCCATTTCATCTGAAGAAACAAGGAGATGAAATAACAGGGAATGGGGAACACTTACTATGGATGTATGGCTCCCTACACCTAATAGATGAAGTCTGCATTACAAAGGTCTAACTTGAGTCTCACAAGTACCACGGGATACTCCTCTTTGCTTCAACTCTGCAGCAAGTATTCTCTGATTTTAGCTGAAAGAAAGCCAGAAATTTTAAAATTGTTGGATTCAAACACATCCTTTCTTAGCTGTGCCTGTTTTAATCTGGGTTTGGAGTCCTATTCTGAAGAATTAGCATCTTCTGATTAAGATACTTTTCCTTAGCAACAGAGGCAGGCTTTGGTGGTAGGATTCATCCAATTACACATAGAATTTCATAACATAACTCTTTGTTCCTTTTATATTTAATAAGGAGAAATGGACAATGCCTGATACATGTCATCCTACAGTAATGTCTAAATAGAACAGATGGATTGTGTTCTGAAAGTGTCTGTTTCGCTACTGACTGCAAGGACACTATGTACATATGGAAGTTTTTATTCCAAATATATATTAGAGTGGTTGCTACCTTTGAATGATCCATTAAAGGGGATCTGTTTATGTTCCTGGAAATATTTAGGCACTACAAGTGCTACAGATGAAAATACCGTAAGATCTTGATCATAAGATCCCACATAGAGACATTTCTTGATTACAAGCCTTGGTTGCCTTTTATTCATGTCAATTATGTGTGAAACGCTTGGAAGAGTGTTCTCCAGAAAAACCGAGCTAAATCCCCTGCGATTTTAAAAGTATCATGTTCCACTATGATTTGTACAACTACACCATTAATTTTGTTGACTAATAGCCAGTAGATCACTTAGTTTGCATCTTGATTCAAGACAATAGTTTCTTTGAGGTGTCTATAAGCAGGAGAACTACTTGGCAACTGCATAGCTGTTCAACAGCAGTGCCTGTTTCTCAAAGCACATATATCCCTTTAATTTAGCCCAGATTTTTCTTTGGTATATTCACCTGGGGACTCTGATGCTTTTGGAGTACATGATTGGATATTTCCTACTGAATCCAAGCTACTCAAACCTTTCTCCTGAACAATGACTGAAAACACTATATAATCTCAAGAATTAAAGTCAGTTCTGAATCCATGTCCACCACCTAGACCTAAGATTCATACACTAAGAGTCTACTCCTGTTTGACTTATTTACCTACCACAGTAATGCTCTCTGCTCCTGTACTGTCCTCCCTGTGTTCAATATTCCACAGTTCTCGTGGTGCAAGATTTTCTTACAGCTCCTACAGTCAGGATTACTGCTGATTACCTCCTGTGCATCATTTGTCTTCCTGGAACATGACAGTGCCTCATCAAATTTTTTGCAGACATGTTGGCCAGAGATTCCCCAGGTATTTTGTACATAAGAATAACAGTCATGGCTCACACATAGTCAAACATAACTTATGTTAGTACTGTTTTGTACTTGAACACAGATACAGGTTGGCATTCCTTGTTGCTGAGCCAGTCCAGATCCTGCTGTAGTTACAGGGTTTCCACCAAGCTTGAGACAGGTGCTTCTAGCTTTGCTACTGCTGTTGAAGAGACTGTTTAAAAACAGTAGGAAATTTTATTCCATCAATTCCTTAAGTAAAACCATCTCATGTTCTACCTCATATTACATTATTACTTTAGCTTTGCTGTGGAGGCCTAGGAGGATTTACTGAGACCCAGTGTAGTTATCCTTTCTATCGCTATTTGTAGCATATCGGCTGTTTTATGAAGTGGTTCTTGCTTAGCAAGACCTTTTTTTTTTTTTTTTCATCTGAGTAGGGATGGAGTAGTTGAAGAGATTGCAGGGGCTTCGCTCATCCAGATTCCAATGATAAAAGCCTGTAATGTATACAATCCCTTGCACTGCTATTTGGATCAAGAGTAATATTTCTTGAAAGGCAGATGTCTTGATGGTTAAAAGGTTAAAAGCTTTGTTAAACAAATGTGTGCATTGCCATTGATTGTGGATTTGATGGTATGTAAGTGTACTTTGAAAAGAAACCACTGATGTAGGCCCCTCTCCTTGTCAATTCTTACTCAATCACAGTGTGAAATAGCCTAACAGATTGTCAATTTATTAATTGACCACAGAGGGTGGGTCAAAGGACTGTAGTACATGGATTGTAATTACTGTGGTTTGATAAATCTGGGCACATTAAACTTCATTGTAGCTTCAGTGCAACTTTCTGTGCAGTGAGAGAACTAACAGAAATCTGGGGATGAGTTTGCTCAAGATATTTTGTATAGCTGAATGCCAAAAAAATGTTTCAGTTAATTATCATTAAAACTCTGGTCTTCAGATACTGCTCCAAGAGCTCATCTGACTTGGCAAGCCATCATACATTTAGCTGTATGTGGGAAAAGTGTCACCATTCTGAAAAGCAGGAAAGGAAATACTAAGTGTATGATCAGTAATATGACAGGCAAAGCTTATATCATCATTCAGACAGTACACAAATTCCATGAGAGATTAAAATCTTGCAGGACGACCTAATATATACTGTTCTTTTGGTTGGGGGCTGTTTTTAAAAGAAATTTCTTGCTCTACTTCTTCAGTGGTACCAAGATTTCTAAACCTTGTTACTTAATTGTAAAGGTAAGATACATACAAAGTAGAGGTAAACAGTGGTAGCATAGATTAATTGTAAACTGTAGTATAATTAGTTTATGATTCAATTATTAAGAGACTATTGTCATTGTAAATAAATATGAATAACGTATTTATTTAACATATCATACACCCATTATATTATTCTTTCCAAAAACAAAAATATCTATAGTCTCTAGAACAATATGGATTCGATAGATGAGACACTCATTGGATAAACTGCTGGCTGGACAGCCACACCCAGAAAGTTGTGGTCTGTGGCTCAGTGTCCAAATGGAGATGTGTAATGAGTGGTGTTCCTCATGGGTTGGTACTTGAAGCAGTGCTATTTAACGTCCTTGTAGGTGACATGGAGAGTAGAATTGAAAGCATCTTCTGTCAGTTTGCTGAAAACACCAAACTGTGTGATGAAGTCAACACACCGGAGGGACCTTGCCTGGCTCAAGAAGTGGGCACTGCAAGGTTCTGCACCAGTGTCAAAACTATCCTATGCATTAATACAGTTTGGGAGGAGAGAGGATGGAGGACAACCATGAGAAGGACTTAGGGGTGGTGGAGGACCAGAAGTTTAAAATGAGCCACCAGAGTGTGCTTGCACCCCAGAAAACCAACTGTGTCCTAGACTGCATCAAAAGAAGCATTGACAGTCGGTCAAGGGAGGTGATTCTCTCCCTCTACTTACTCTGCACCTGTGAGACCCCACCTGGAGTACTGTGTCCAGTTCTGGAGTTCCCAACATAACAAAGACAGAGAGCTCCTGGAACATGTGCAGAGGAGAGTAGTTAAAATGATCAGAGGGCTGGAGTGTCTCCCCTGTGAGGACAGGCAGCCTGGCAGTTGTCGGCCTGGAGAAGAGGAATCTCTGAGGTGACCTTCTAGCAGCTTTCCAATATATGAAGGCAGCCTATAAGAAAATTGGGGTAGGGCTTTTTACCTGAGTGTGTAGTAAGAGGACAAGAGGAAATGGTTACAAACTTGACTAGAGGAGATTTAGGTTAGACATTAGTAAACAATTATTTCCTGTGAGATGCTGGAACAGTTTGCCCAAGGAAGTTGTGGCTGCCCTATCCCTAGAAGTGTTCAAGCCCAGACTGGATGAGGCCCTGAGTATGCAGAGGGGTTGTAACTAGATGATATTTAAAGTCCCTTCCAACCTTATCCGTTCTATGATTCTATGATTTATGACATTTTTCAGAGTGTAGCAACACCATTCCAGAAGACACCAGTCCAGCTGGTAGATCAACTCACTGTGTTATTTCTGTGGCCTAGAAATGAAGGCCATAAACTCAAGAGCAGAAAATCGGAAATCACACACTTAGGTAAGCAAAGCAGCATCCATGAAAATGTGTTTTGATGGATTTTGCTTTTGAATTAAGTTGCTGCTGTTAAAAATCTAGGATGAGTTCTGAAAATTCATAGAGACATATGAAGATCAAAGTCTTGATTAAAAACTTGTAGAATATTGTAAAGCAGGCTGTCTCTTATTAAAATGGGTGGGATTTTATCCCTTCCTGAGATTTTGTGGAGTCATCATGTGAATTAACACAATCATCTGCACATCCTGAGCCTTGTCTCTGATAGTGACTCAATTAAACTGGGCAGGCTGTTCACTTGCCACCCAAAAAGACTTGAAAAATGGTGAGAAGAGCATATTCTAGGGAAAGTCAAAATGAAATACTGGAAATGTCCCCTACTTCAGTATAAATGGAAGGGGACTTTACAAAATCTTTGGGGAATTACAAAAAGACTTCAAAACAGAACACCAACCTGGCTCAAGCACGTGAGTAGACAGTATTCAGTTGGCAAGGGCAGGGGAGAGTAAAGAGATTATTTGCTTCAGAGTGACAAGAGAAAATTGCTAGAAGCACCAATAATTGGCATGTCTAAAAGACATGAAATAAAACTCTAGAAACTCTAGCATTAAGAAATGGACTTCCACTGACATGCTAATATTCTAATCTTCCACGCCACTGACAAACAAAATCATAATATCCAATGTTCTAATTTCCAAATCTGTGACTTAACATCTCTTTGTCATTTCCATGTTTACATAAACACAGGCCTTGCCCATGTTTGCTTGCCATTTCATTAAGTCAGACTTTTTCAGACTTTTTCCTGTATTAAAGAAAATAATTACTGCAATTTTGGAGTAGTGGGAGAAAGAATTAGGGACTAGTTCCTATTTCAGCGAAGTCCACTGCCATTCTTATGACATTTTTTCTATGTATTCGTTGTATAGATGCTTGAAAAAAGCTTCTTTTTAGCTATTTACTAATGTGTTGCATACTAGCACTGCTGGATTTCAGACATTGTGGAAGTTAGGATGTATCTAACTCAAAAGTTGAGCAATGGATTGTTCCTCACACATAATTGTCCATTTTAACTTTAAACTCAAGCTCAGCTCAAGAAGGTGAATTCATTTGAGATTTTGCATGCTTTTTGACTGTGGAGTATGACTACACTGAGAAATGCAAAGTAGTAAGAAAATACAGCATTGTTTTGACCTCATGTTAATGGAAAACAAAACAAATAATGAGTAGTGTGCCAGCTGTAAACACAAGTGTAACACTGGAGTGTTCTTAATAGAGGCCTGGGGCAGCAGATTAAGTTGAGCTGTGCTGAGCCTGTAAAACTGACTGTATTGACAGTGTCAGTATCTCTTTGTCTGGCAATAATGGTCCTGGAAACTGTGCTCATCACAAAGGATAGAGAAAGACACAAGGCCTGACTGAACAACTAATTAACCTACTTTTCTGTCATGGTGATTCTTCTAAAATCAGGCAGAGGCAATAAAATGTAGCTGGGGAAGCAGAGGTGCTAATCCATCTTATCTGAAAACAGTGAGTTCCACTTGACAGTTTTGTTGAATAAAAACATCCTACCTTGCTGAAATAGAACACCAGGCCATGTTCCATTGTGTATTTTCTAAACTACACTATATTATGAACATCATAGCAAACTACAGGAGTGATATCCTACCAATCTGAAATTAAGTTTTTATGGTGGTTGTCATAAGAAACAGACAATAATATTTTACTTAGCATACTAACAAATGAAGGTATACTGTGACTTAAGTGAGATTCCTAATGAAGGTGAGTGATACTGATAGAAAAGGTTTTACTTCTGTCAGAATGAAGGCAATTTGTGAAGATAGAAATAATTACTGTGGCTTGATTGTTAAGAGGTTGGCTTTATGCTGTTTAATAGCTCCAGTCAAGGATGAATGTGAGAACAAAATAAATGCCTTGAAGTAATCCCAGATTTTGTAAATCATTCATTTCATCACCTGAAAGATCCAGATTACGTGTCACCTCATATCAGAGAGGACATCTAGGATCACAATGAGTTAAAAATAGGCAAAATATTACTATTCAATTATATTTTCTGTGAAATTGAAGAAATACTGTAGGGATTATCCCTTGTAATGAAAGTTACTTAAGGCATCAAATTCCAAGCACTCTTGGGGGTTCATCTGTGTGACCTTCAGTCATGGTGCTGAATGGTGCAAACGAGAACTGAAGCTAAGCAAGCGAGACCCATGGAATAGCTCCCATCAACAAGAGCTGCAAAGACACCAGAGACCCCAGTGTTCCCAGTTCCCAAATTCAGAGTGGTTATCAAGGCACAAAAATACAGTGCTGAGTAACATCCAAAAAAATGTTTAGCAAAGTTCAGGTAACAAGTCCAGAACCAGATGGATCACTGTACATGTGTGGGCTGTTTTATTATTTGGGTTTGTTTGTTTGGGTATTTTTTCATTTTTACTCCTTTCTGGAAAAAAAAAAAAAAATAAAAAAAGAAAGATACCTACAGCTCTTTCTGTCTTGACTAAGTAGTGGTGTATTTTTGCAACATATGAAGCCACTGAACCAACATCCTTATAATGCTATATTGAGGACATTCTGATAGCTTTGAAATAAATGAGAAAATTTTCTCCAACGTTTGCAGGATCAGAATTCAACCTCAGTCACACAAGACTGGTGTAAAACCAGTAAGTTTCTCCCGAAAATTTCTTTTAGATCTTTCCTATAGAGTGCACCTAAACTGTAAGGCATGACACCATCTCCTAATGTTTTGTTTAATTTTTTCTCCATGCCTCCACCTTACCATCTCCAGTACTTAGAAATAATTCAGGACTATTTAAAGCTCATTCAGCAGAATGGGTTTTCTAGTGACATGTTCCCATTTGTGTGCACAGCATTCTTATTATCCTCTGCAGGCCAGGCCTTCTAACAGTGAAAAATAAAAACTCCCACAAGTGCTGATCAAGTTTCTACCTTGAGAAAGCAAACTTGTAGATATTTTTACAGCTATATCAAATACTGCTTGCCTGTACATGGTGTGATTCTCTTTCCCGGATCAGAAATCTGGAGGGTCAACTCACAGACTGTGAGCTGGCCTCCTACACAGAGATGACATCATAATTAATTAAAAGGAAGTCACTGTACTACTGGTATTCTTGAGATGAGGCATTAGCATAGCATGTTCTGAACAGCATCCATTCCTACAAACAATATTGCAAATTGCTTGGCACAGTTACAAGCTCTCACTATTAAGGGAAAGCAAAAGATTACTATTGGGATTCCTAGTGTAGTGCAAAAACAAACACCACACATACACAATTATTTAGTCTTCAAGGGTGAAAATCATAGAGACTACGATAAGGAGTGCCTGGTGGCAAGGTACAAAATGCATCAGGTTGCATTGGACTATGCTAAAAGATAGTAGCTGCCAGTAATCCCTCACCAGAAATAGAAAACTGAGAGTCCCCTGAAGTACTTTCACTCTTCTCATACCACCACCTTTCTGTAACATGGTATGTTCACTCATTTCTCAGGATGAGGCTGAAGACAGCTGACCTTTTTTCTATTTGTTCTTTTATTCTACAGTTCTAGGCATTTTATTTACCAGTGATAACAAACTGGTGAATAAAACTTACTATCTCTTCTCAGCTAAGTATTCACAGCTCAAATTCAGTTACTTCTGCAACTGTCCACACTCTTGTTAGAGATCACCCCGATCTCTGTAATTTCTTCATTTAGACCAGGGTTTCTCGGTAATGCTGATGTCTGTGACAAGTTTTTTTGACTCTGTGGTTCCCAGAAGATGCAGAGGATGACCATCTCAATGACTATGACTCACGCTTGGAAGCTGCTGCAGGTCCCAACTCAAAAGCTCTCCTTTCTTTTGGCTTGACTCATCAGCTGTGTAAAAGAATCCAAGATCTCTGAACACTGCTTATTACAGCCAAACAGGCTTATTACAGGTAAAAGAAAACAAAAGAAATGCAAGCTCATTTCTTTTAACAGCTGAGTTTTAACTGCAATGGTCTGAAGTATTATTTCTCTGCCATTCCTTAGTTTTTTGCTTTCAAAACTCGTTCCGTGTTCTGAGCTGGGTAGAGACTTTAATTTCTGAAGGGAATAAACGTCTTTCTTTAATTGTTATTAGGGGATAAATTTACTAAAGCAGATCATAAAATTAGCTGTTTCCATTTCATGTGTTCACCTTGTGTTCAGTCTAACATGCAGAGAAAAATTTTATTGCCAAAGCACAGAATGATACCATTTCTAGAGGTATTTAAGAAGCATGTAGACATGGTGCTTCATGACAGGCTATAGAGGCAAGCATGGAGGGGGTTATTTTGTAATTTTCAATCTCTCAGGTGTTTAGATTTTTTCTTGGTCTGCGTATGGTTGGACTTAGTGATATAGGAGGTCCTTTCCAATGAGGATTATTCTGTGATTCCATGATTTCTGTGATTTTAGTTACAGATCTGCTGATCTGTTTGGACCCCCACAGGTCCATGGGACCGTATGGGATTCACCCCAGAGTGACGAGAGAGCAGGTGGATGAGCTTGCTAAACCGCTTTCCATAATTTATCAGAAGTCTTGGATCACAGGTGAGGTCCCGGATGACTGGAAATTGGCGAATGTGATCCCCATTTACAGGAAAGGTCATAAAGATGATCCAGGCAACTATAGACCTGTTAACCTCAACTCAGTTCCAGGCAAAGTTATGGAACGGTTAGTGCTGAGTGCTATCATGCAACAACTGCATGATGGCCAAGAGATTAAGCCCAGCCAACATGGGTTTAGGCGGGTTAGGTCTTGCCTGACTAACCTGATCTCCTTTTATGATCAAGTGACTAGACTCATTGATGAGAGGAAGGCTGTGGACTCAGTTTACCTGGATTTCAGTAAAGCATTTGACACAGTCTCCCATCCTACCTAAGATGGCAGCAGGGGGCTTTGATAGGAATATACTGTGCTGGGTCAGGAACTGGATGGATGGACGAGCCCAGAGAGTGGTGGTTAATGGTGTCTCATCTAGTTGGCAACCTGTTACTAGTGGTGTCCTCCAAGGGTCGGTGTTAGGTACGGTCCTATTCAACATCTTCATTGATGATACTGATGATGGGTTGGAATCAATCGTGAGCAAATTTACGGATGACACCAAGCTTGGAGTTGGTGGGTAGGAGGGCCCTGCAGAGGGACTTGGACAGACTGGAGAGATGGGCAGACTCTAATAGGATGTGTTTCAACAAGTCTAAGTGTCGGGTTCTGTATTTTGGTTATAACAACCCCAGGCAGAACTATAGGCTGGGAATGGAGATCTTGGAGAGTACTCAGGTAGAAAGAGATTTGGGGGTATTGGTGGACAGTAAACTTAGCATGAGTCAGCAGTTTGCTCAGGCCTGGAAGGTAAGCCCTACGAGGACAGATTGACGGAGCTGGGTCTGTTTAACCTGGAAAAGAGGAGGCTCAGGTGTGACCTCATCGCTGTCTATAACTACCTAAAAGGTATTTATGGTCAGACGGGGGTTAGTCTTTTCTCCCTGGACACTGGAGACAGGACAAGGGGTCACAGTCTTAAGCTCCATTGGGGGAGGTTTAGACTTGACATTAGGAAAAGGTTTTTTACTGGAAGAGTGATCCAGTTTTGGAACGGGCTGCCCACGGGAGTGGTTGGGTCACCGTCTCTGGAGGTGTTTAAGGTTAGGTTGGATGAAGTGCTGAGTGGCATGATCTAGATGTCAGATGTTTAGGTTTATTTAGTTGGTTTCAGGTTGGACTGGATGATCTTTAAAGTCTTTTCCAGCCTCATCATTACTGTGATTACTGTGATACTGTGATACTTTTTGCTTACTGTATTTCTTTGCAAATAATTCTGCTAACCTGGCATAGTCTCATGATTGTACTAGCAGGTCATAGATGCATAAATTTGCAGCTTTTTTCAGTGGGATGGTAAAGTGTAACTGGTACTTGAGTATTACAGATTGACTAATTAAGAATATATGTGACTTGTGCCCATTGGTGCATCTCTTTTGGGGAGCACTCAACATCCTAAGCAACCCCTTGGTCACGAACAGGAGGCATGCTTCCCAGCAATTCTGCTGGCATATGCATCCAAAATACTGAAAAGCATCATCCATACCCTCCCTGCTCTGCTGTTCTGGTGTCTGCAAAAGAAACTCAAGGCACAGTTCATCTCACAAGGTCCTATATCCCAGCAGCTAGGATCTTCCTCAAGTAACTATCAGATCTGGAATGATGGTCAGTAGTTTTCCTCAAATCCTGATAGTACCAGAGAGGTGATGCAGTCCTTCAAAGCTGTGATGTTACACGTGTATATATTTCCTGAGATCCCCTTTATTTGTGTAGGTCAGTTCAGGATCAGGACAATAAACTCAAAAGGAAGGAGAACACATTAGAAATTACCAACATGATCTAATATTTTTAAAGTTGCTCGGAAGAAGGAAAAGAGTTGCATAGCCTTTCCTTAACAGAACACAGAAAATATAAAATCATTATTACTTATCTGAAAGGAAATCAGCAAAAGAACAATTTATAAACTGCAATGCTGTTTTAGGAGTTTTAGGAGATTTACAGTTTCATAGCAGGCTCTAATTGTATGGTTCACTTGAGTGAGTCAAAGTTACTGTTCTGCCATGACAAATTCCTTGCACTTAAGTGTTTTAACAGATAAAATTGAAACGGAAAATAATGAATAACAAGTTGTACTTTAAACAGAGGAACAGATTTATTTTTTTTCCTGAACTGCTTAATTTTAATATGGTATACACCAGTTAAAAGTCAAACTCACACTACTACTTCTTTCCACTTCCGCATGTAAGTTACAGCCAGCCAATGAGTCCAGACAAAAATGCCCTAAGTTCTCAAACTGCTAATAATCCTATCAGAATTTCTTGACAGTTTTTAGTCCACCAGTTTCTTATAGCTTTCTACTGTAGGGAAGAAAGACAGTATTTCAAGATGCAGAGACAAATTCAATTTCCTATTTTCCCTCAGTGAATTTTGGGGATTTTATCAAGTTTGGGATTTCTTTTAGGGAAAGAGGATAACCACATTCTGAATTAATAAATTCAATTTCAATTTTCCTGATCTATTTTACCTAGGTGAAAGTTAATCTCAGTTTTTTGGAAGCCTCTAAAAGTTCACTTAATTGGCATTTAGGGTGCTTAGGAGCATAGTCACAAAAATATGAGAAAGAAGCATCTGTGACTTCCAATAAAATATTTAAACCAAAGTGTGAAATGATATTAGCTTGTTTTCATGTCAGATCCAGAAAGTTCAATGAAGCTCATGCTCTGCATACATGTTTATTCTTGTTAAAAATTTAAAAGGAAAGCTTTTACAGTCTTAGCATTAACTTAAGTTGTAGGCAGTCTGTTAAAATATAAGAGAGATGCTATTAAAAGTATATTAATAATAAAACAGATGCTTTAAAGAAAGCCTAGTATCAAGCAACCTCAGTCCACTCTGCTTTCCATACAGCAAGCTTAGCTGAGAATCACTGTGCTCCAGTCAAGCTTCAGAGTGGAGCTCTCACTGAAAGGCTCTAAAATTTCTCTAAAAAAATGAGGCTTTAGTATCTTATTTACATGATTTTTTTTTTTTTAAAGAAGCAGGTGTCACTTTGGTCTTTGATTTAAATCCTGAAATCAGTAATTGTGGTTATAATTTATTTGTAAGGAACACTGAGACACAAGTATGAATTAACCACTCTTGAAGGATGAAACAATAACATCTAAGCAGGGTTGGTGTTTTGCTTTCAGGAAGGTGTGTCAGAGGAAAGAGGACGTGCAATTCTTAATCGCTGGTAGTTTCATCAGTAAGACTGTTTCCAGAAGTGAGGTTTGACCCCAGCTAGTCCAGGATCTGAATACCAAGGTGCAGCAAGGTGATCCTAAAGCAGCCTATCATAAGTGGTAGCATTCTCAGGCATGGCCCCAGATTTGCAGTTTCTCCAGAGTGAAGACATGAGTTAAATGTTTTGAAGACAGCTGTAGAGCCAGTTGTATTATTTGGAAACATGTACTGTATTATTTTTCTTGTCAGCTTGCTTAGTTATAATGAAGTACAGTACTATAATACATGAAAACTTTATGAAAATTCTACATTGACTTTGGATAGAATACAGTGACTATTTCCATATTTCCAGTGCCTATACTATCATTCTGTAATGCTGTCCTGGTTTGACCTAGAACAGGACTAATTCTGTTCAGCTATTTTAATTTTCAGCTCAACTCTTGTAAGTAACTGCACTTTCTGAAGGTAATGGCACGTTTGTGCAGTGTCTGCTTCTACCAGTGACAATACTTCATGTTTATAGTTACTTTGAAGGATTCATGTGAAGAAAAGTTCTTGCTTATACCTTCTCCTGTGAGAACCAAGGTCATCTACAAAGTCTGAAGGCACTTGTGATTATTAAAACTTTGGCAAATGTCAAGATACTGGGAGATAAGTGTACACTGTTGCACCCAAGTGTCTACTGCTGCCTGAAGGCCATGCTCATCTGACCTGGCCTGTCTGCCAGCCATGCCACATCATATCCTAAATATCCTGCTCAAAGTGAGATTAGAGAGAAACAGACTGTGGATGGTTTGGAGCAGCCTCTGCGTTCGGCAGAGAGACAAGGACGGAGACTGTCTCAGAGGAAGTTTCGATACATATTTGTTGCAATATACGTCCCTTCCCCCAGGTGCTCCCATCTCTAGCCAAAAACTGCTACGTAATTCTCTCCCATCTTCTCAGAATGTGTGTAGTGGTGCTGTGACACAATTTCTGTTTGTTTCTTCACTTGTTAGGGGGTTTTCCTTTCTTTCTTTTGGTTCTGGGTCCAATAAAATCTTTCCTTTTCCCAAAAATTGCTTCATTGTCTGGTAAATTCTGCCCAGTATGGTCAGTATGCTTAAGAATACAAGCATCAACCAAAGGGACTAATCAAGGCCATTTCAACCCACAACAAAAGTATAAGGTGTTGTTGTGGGATGGCCTTTCTTTGGATCATCCTTTCTTTCCACTCTGAATGTCAAAAGCTTATAGGATGTGCTAGGGGAGACTTTGTTATTGAGATATCTAAACAAGTATGCTCCTGTAGTTCATGGTTGTATTTAAGTCACATCTTTGATCATTTTTCATGAGACACTAAAATACTTTAAAGCAAGAGACTTTCACAGTTGAGGTGGGGTGTGTTAAGCTTAAAGAGGGGAAATCAGAATCCCTTGGATATTAACCCAGCACTGTTACCATTTAGCCATTTTTTACTATAGTAGAGCTGAATGTCACATCTTTTTTTTTTTCTCTGTAACTAATGATGGTTGGGATTAGGGCAAGAATGAGCAGCAAAAGAAGTATAGGGACACAGTACCCCCAGCATAATCATGCAGCTGTGCGGACATCCAGGTACAAGGAGTGCCTCAGCCTGTCTGTCTTCCAGAAAGATGCCAGAGACAGCAACTGTGTAAGATGTGACCAGGTGAATTATCTGCTCATTATGGTAACAGAGCTAAAAAAAGCCCGTGTATCCCCTCCTGGCCTCCCCCACCATCCCAAGTGACCTTGCAGAACAGGTATAGTGTTCTGCAGAAAGAGCTGGCAGATGGAGAGGAGAATGACTTGCCCAGGACTGAAGTGTCAGGCAAACAGAGCTGCCATAGATCCACCATCACAACTGGTTCTAAAAAGAGAAGTAGGTGGATCATTGTGGTGGAGGACTCTATCCTGAGGGGGGCAGAGGGCCCAATATGCTGTCCTGACCCACTTCACAAGGAGTTTGCTCCCTTCCTGGGAAGGGATAATGAAGGGACAAATTTCCCACCCTAGTAAACCCCTCTGATTATTAACCCCTGCTGGTTTTTCAGGAGGGAAGAAGTGAGGTTACTAAGGGAAGTCCAAAATACGTTAAAAGAGATTTTAGAGACCTGGGGCAGCTGCTTAAGGGATCAGATGTGCCAGTTATTTTCTCCTCCTCAAGTTATTTTCTCCTTCAGTGGCAACCCCAAATTAGGAGACAGAAAGAGGCATCAGGTGAACTCATGGTTGCAAGACTGGTGTCACAGGCAGGACTTGGGGTTTTTCAATCACAGGCTCCTATATGAGACTTCTGGCCAACAGGCAGCAGGTGGGTTGCACCTGTCCAAGATAAGGAAATGGATTTTGGGGCAGGAGTTAGCAGGGCACATTGACAGAGCTTTAAACTAGGTATGAAGGGGGAAGGTGAAATAGCTGGCTTTGCTAGTGAGAACTCTGGGTGTAGTAGTTCAACATTTGTAGGGTAGTGTGACACCACAGATAGCCAGAAGGACTGCCACCCTTGAAGTTTAAAACTGCATACTCAGCTCCCTCCCTGAAATGTTAATCATCAATGCATGCAGCACGGGCAACAAAGAGGAGGAGCTGGAGGCTGCTGTTCTACAGGTAAAGTGTGATATGAAGACCATCATAGAAACCTGTGGGATGACTCCCATGACTGAAGTGCTGCAATTGGCAATGCCTTATGGGCAAGAATCAGAAGCAAGGCCAGAAAGAGTATTTTGTGGTGGGAATCTGTTACAGACCACCCAACCAGGATAAAGAAGCAGATGAGATTTTTTTATAAGCAGTTGAGGAAGGTTTCGAAATTGCTGTCCCTTGTGCTCAACAGGGACTACAATTTGCCTGATGTCTGCTGGAAATACAATACAGCAGTGAAAGAACATTCCCAGAGATTCCTGAAGTGTGTGGAAGAGAACTTCCTGACACAACTGGTGAGAAAGAAAACCAGGAAAGGTGCCTTCTTGGACCTGCTTCTTGTGAACAGGGAGGACCTTGGGGGGGAAGTTAAGGTTGGAATTCATCTATGGCACAGTGATCGTGAGGTGATTGTCAGTCCTTTCAGAAACAAGGAGAGGGGTTAGACTTCTGCAGGGCAAACTTTGGCCTGTTCAGGATACTGACAAAGTCCCTTGGAAAGCTGCCCTGAAAGATACAGGAGTCCAGGGAGGTTGGAGATACTTCAAGAAGGAAGACTTAAAAGCACAGGAGCAGGCTGTCCCTGTGTATTGACAAATGGGCTGGTGGGGAAGACAACCAGCCTGGTTGAGCAGGGATCTTTTGCAAGAACTCAAGAATAAAAAAGGTGTATCAGCTTTGGAAAGATGGACAGGTGACTGAGGAAGCACTGCAGGGTATTGTAANATTGACAAATGGGCTGGTGGGGAAGACAA
>VZRI01004104.1:0-15135 GCA_013397515.1 Upupa epops
TTTCAGGAGCCAGTCTCCAATAATAGGACCCTTCTCTTCTTTTGGAGGAGGTTGTCGTATTGCCAGAAGATTTCCCTGACCTTGCTAGGGCCTCCAGTAATAGGTTCCCTTACCTCTATATCCTTATTGGACTGGCTTTCTTCCAATAAGGGCTCATATCTGTTACTGAGCAGCAACTGAGAAGCTGAGGCAGACAGGGGTGGTGCTCGCCTTCTGCCACAACTCTTTACTAGGCTTCACTCACCCTTTCTACTTGGGCTTCTGTCTTCCCTGTGAGAGGTGCAGGATACTCAGTCCCCTTGTTTCCAGGTCTTATTTGACTGTGCAGACTGGCTCCACCAATCTACATCTATTTTAGCATCAAAGCTAAATTTTAGCCACGAAGCCTCCGTGGTGCTCCAGACTAGGCAGAGCCTGCTCCTGCCAGCTACTCCCAGAGGCATGACTACTCCAGGTTTTCCCATGGCAGAGACCACTTCCACAGCCAGCCCTTCTGGAAATGGACATCTTTTGCATACCGCAATTATGTGAAAAAGGGAGGTTTCTCCTATAAGCGCAAGTACTTTGAGGTACTGCCCTTCTCTTCAGTACTCATACAGGTCAGTCAAAGGTAAGGTGAGGGATGTGAAAGGGGACCAGAGGGCTAAGGCATTCTGTTAGATTTGATGATGGCAGGATGCTGCTGTTGTCACACAATAGGATATCTTTGAGTTTAGCAAGGTGGCTGAGCTAAGGGAAGAGGTGGATAGGCTGAGGAGTATCCGAGAGTATGAACTTTTACTAAGTTTGTAAGACTGCTTGCTGTTATCTGCAAAGAACAAGTGTGAAGAAAAGTTTTGGTGGCCTATCCAAGTCTTCAGCTCAATGGGGCATCTATATAAATATAATTGCTGCAAAGAAAGGAATGGTGTATGTTTCAAATATTTTTTCATATGCTACTGACTAGAAACAAGGCATTACAAACCAGGAAGAAAATCCAAGAATGTAGAAGTCTAAAAAGAGCTGGATTTCTGACTTCAGTCTGAAAACAGAAAGTATTCTGTTACCAGAATAGTTACATTTGTAAAAGAAAGAAAATTTCCCTAGGCAGCTAAGACACCACATCATCACTTAAATTACATTTTTTCATTCTTTTCAGCAGTTTCAAAAATGGCCGTGTCCTGGAAGTGCAAGGACTTTACACATGGTCCTACATTACCCTGATATACACAAGCCAGAAAGTCAGACACTATGGTGTCAGTAATCCAGTTCTGTTTTGTACCTAATATCCACAGTGATTTGCCAATTTCACATAAGTATATAGAGCTAGAAATAGTACTCAGCCTTGTCTTTGGTTTAAACCAAAAGGATGTAGTATTCTTTCAGCAACAATACCTCACTAAAACACACACCACAGAACGTGGGAAATGAAAACAACAAAAGAGATCTAAAAGATCCACAGACTCATGGATAGAAATCTGTGGGTTATTATGTTCCACAGCTGATCTTCCACCAACTTGGGACATTCTGAATCACTAACTGGCAGACAGTGTAAAAATATGCTAACTACAGAATTATTCAAAGAATATTACTTTTCTTCATGATTTCTCCTACTTGCTACTGTCCTACACAGATGTACATAAAGAGATTATTTGTATTGTGTCGCTACCAGATTCACAGCAGGAAGATAATTACTGCATGGTGATGAGGGAAAACAAAGTCAGGAAAATTTATAAATATGACCATAATACTACATCAATGTAATAACAATCTATGCGAAACCTCTGAAAGCATCAGCACTGTACAAAGATAAAGAAACTGTTTTTCTTAAACAGTTCTGTCTTGCAACGTCCAGTTTCATTATTCCTCATCTCAACAGTAGCAAGAAGATAGGAACCAGTAAAGGAAATAAACACCCTTATGTCAGTATGCAAGACTGACAGAGGTCTAATTTGCTCTGTAAGGGCATATGGTCTATTTCTATGAATACAGTCTTGCTAGAGCAGCACACACCTACATGACTCAATGAAGAGTCTGATATCAGTATATGCTTTGGTCAGTGAACGGAGCCACCAAACCAAACACCTGTCAGGTGGTTCACACGTTCATATGTCAGAAATGCTGGTGGGATACACCTGCAGTTCAGAGTTTCAATCAAAGGAGCCTGAACCAGGTGCAGCTTCTACTCTGAAGCCTCGTTCTGAGACTCCCTCCTGTCGTTCAAGAGTTGAAGAACCCTAAAAAAATTTGCTGGTGCTGCCATAAGGCAGCAAATCAAAGCTTAAGCCTCACAGCAGAGGATTTGTTAAAGCCCCTCAGACTAAAGAATAGTTCTTTACGGTGACTGCTCTGCCCCAACCCTACTCTACTTACCCATGTCCTCTTACACTGAGGTTGAAACAACCCAAACGATCACAGCCCAGGGAATCAGCACCACACTGTGGAACAGAAAAAACAGTTGTCTTTGTCCTGCCTTCCAGATACACACTGGTGTCCCCAATCCCTGGGCCACCCCCATGCAGTGGGGATCCACCAACCCCAATTCTTCAATAGCAGCTTCCTCCCACCTACAGCCTTTGAGAGGGAAGGATACACATACAGAAGCTCACTTTCTTACCTGCAGCACTATGCAGTAGTAATCTACTACCTGGTTAATGACTGGCTGGAAGAAGTGTTAGTAACCCTTTGGTGAGAAGGGCAGATTTGTCACAGGTCTGGAGCAGGAGCTGCTTAACCTTCTCCAGGCTAAACACCCCCAAGCTCCCTCAGCCTGTCCTCATCAGCCTTTCCCTACAGTCCCTTCCCCAGCCTTGTTGCTCCTTTGGACCAACTCCAGGCCCCTCAATCTCTTTCTTGATGTGAGGGGCCCAGAAATGCCACCAGTACTTGTGGGGAGGCCTCCCCAGTGCCCAGTACAGGGGGAGAACTACATCCCTCATCCTGTGGGCTACACTCTTGCTGATCCAAGCCAGGATGCCATTGGCCTTTTGTGCCACTTGGGCACCCTGCTGCCTCCTGTTCAGCCAGTTGTCACCCAGTACTGCCAGATCCCCCTCTGCCAGGCCACTCCATCTGACAGGATGTTAATGGCACTTAGGGTGATTAACAAATTAAATACAACAAGATGTGGAACAACAAAACACACAGCAGACAAAATACAAAGTGAGAGATGATCTGAAGAGAAGACTTGAGTTGAGCGCCTTAGCTCCAGCCACAGAAACAGCAGGTTTTGCAGGACTTGGCACTTTGTGAAATGAGATGGTTTTGCTGAGTGTGACACCTCGAGTGACATCAGACCCCGCCAGACCCTGTCATTGTCAAAGTGTGTATGCTCCATAAGAGGAAGAAAGCAAAGGGATAGACAATGAATGTTGGCTCTGAACTTTCCAGTGGAAGAGGGGTAGTAGATACTAGTTCATGAAGCAGAGAAGTCAGTAAAGCCTTGGTTGCACAGCAGAGCTTACAAGAGAGTAATAAAATAGGTGTCTGGTTTTCAGTATATTTATTACTTGAGTTTTGAACTATCATTCTTGCTGAAGTGCTGAAGCACTTCAAATAAGAATTCCCTTTCATACTATTATCAAATAGAATTAATTTGAATACAGTGTATTTTCCCTATTTATGTTTATTTTTCTAATTCTCAAAGATTATTTGATATATGCAAATACTCTGGACTGTATTTTTGTATGTTTCTTTCAAAAATACCATGACTTTCAGAAGAATAATGACTTTTCTTCAGCACACATTCCCTGGTAATGGCATTGAACTTTTCTGTTACAAGAGAACAAAGTTGTGAGGATCCAAACATCATCTAATAACAGGCTTTTAGTCTGCTTCAGTCTCAGGTTTAATAAATTGATACAAAATACTATTTTAAAAAGCATATATGTTATGATGGACTCTAAATAAAAGGAAGAAAGATCTATTTGTCGTGAGGAAAAAAACTCAAAAAAGTCTGAAACTTAAGAAAATGTAGGTGATTATTTTATGGGTAAAACTTTCAGTAACATGTATTTTTAGGTTTTCTTTTTCAAATGTGCAGTTATTTTGAGAGATATCTATGGCAGAGAACTCATTTGCTTTTCAAAGTCAAAGTCCTGCTGAAGAGAAATGCATATGATTTTTTTGAAATATTAATCTTGGGATTAATATGTATATCTGCAAGGCTCGAGAATGAAATTTGAACAGCATTACACTTGTTGTTATGACACTCCACTGATGAATGTTACACAGGAAGAGTTAAAAAGCTGAAGACAAATACAATCATTTTTTTCTAGCATAAATTGCTTTTCAAAACTGACAAATATTTGAGCACAAGCATCATCTTATGGCAAGTATTGCTTATGTTTGAGTGTCATTCAAAGATGTGAATAAAACTTCAAAAATGTATAATTACCTATTCTGTTAAGCAATAGGACTACTTCATACTTAGAAGGTGTAAAAAAAACTCTGGCATGCAATGGAGCAAGACACATGAAGTTCTTGCTTCTTTGATATAACAGCTGTGCTGTGGTTGCTCCCTTCACCAGCATGCAACAGAGATATCAGCCCCAGTATAAAGGAAACTTCCGAAATCTGAGTCAATGAAGTTAATTGCATTCTTCCTACCCTGACTTACCAAGTTAATTTTAGTTCTCTTATTGTCTAGAACCATCTCCCAACATAGCTATGTGTTACTAAGCCACTGATACCTACTCATGAAGCGAATGTATGATCTTCACAGTGCTGTAGACTGAAGCACTGAGCTTTCAAGAGAAACAGTCTTGACTTCTATATTGCTTACTTTGTATTTGTTGGCAGAAATTTGCAGTATTAAGCAAAATGTGTAGCATCACTAGAAAAACCTCACATAGGCATTTGCTTACCCCAATTAATACAAACATTTTCATTGCATGTGTGTGAACAACATTTAAGCCTGTTCGTTCTTCACCATATTTTGCAAGCTACAGATTATGACTGTTACCCTTAGAAGAAGAGGATCCAATTACAAATGTACATAAATTCTTTGTTAGCAAATGTGGATTACATATAACTGTCAAAAAATGGTCTTCATTTAGGTGGGGTGTTAAAAAATTTAGCTAGGTCTTTCACATTTCACAACTAATGTTGTCAACTTGCATTTCAGAATCATTACATAAATCTTCCCTTGTTACTACTGGAGACTGTCATATTTCAAAATATTGGGGGTTGGGGTTTTTTTTGAAAGGTTTTCAAGGCAAGGTTTTTACAACTCTCTCAGCTCCATTTAGAGTTTTTCCCTCTGAATTATGTGAGCTTTTATCTTTGTCTTTCCTTCCTTTCTTGTAGGTATATTCAAAGATAAATACATAAATCCTTTCAGTGATCTAACAAGGAATTCATTAGGCAACATTCTATTACTCAAAATTTTCAAATTATTTTCTTTGTTTATAAAACTTACATTTTGTTTACTGAAAATATAGTAGACATTTAGAACAGAATATTCAGCTTACCTATTTGATACTTTTAAATTGATATGTCTTGCTTAATTTGCTTCTGTTTTCATAACATTTGGAGTTCTCTAAAAAGAAACCTTAATTCTGGTCGTTCTCTCAAATATGTATATCAGGAGATGAATCATCTCCATCCTGTAAATACCATCCTGAAATATTAGGTTAATGATTATCTGGATCTAACATGAGCATTTACTTTGAATAGAAATATTCAATAAATCTTTAAATTGTGCAATGATTCATTCCATCACAGTCTTTATGGATCCTTGCATTCCATGAAAAGCATATTCAACATGAAGGACAATTACGGTGCTTCTTACTTGTTTCTGTATATTTCTAGGGATCTCTATATCTAAGATGAAACAATGCACCAAGTTCAGACGAATCAAGAAAATTATGGAACTGTGGTATTTATTTGGGGCAAACCTGAGAGCAATACCCTGCAATGTCTTATTTCCTTCTTAAGCTCAGTAGCGTGACAAGCCAGAGTCTATGCTGCAGTAAATACAGAGATGCAAAATAGTAGACAAAATATCTTAGACTTCCTTTTGCTGAGCACTGGAAGCTAAACATTCACATAGTGATCGCAAAAGTTGCAGGATTATACAGGCTATATATGCCTGGTTTTTTAGCAGTTTCCTAAAATTTCCTATTTCATTGATGGGATGGAAATGGGAATGAAAAAGACCATAACCATTCTCTCCAAGCTTATCTTTTAAAGGACGTTAAAAACTTCCAGACCTTTTAGAGAATCAGATCTGAAAAAGTACCGCACTAAATATTTCCAAGATCACACAAAAAATTCATTTTCTTTCTCTTTGGTGTTCCAGCCTAAATTTAAAGATGCTTTCTCAAAAATTAATTTGTCAGTCTTCTACCAGTATTAGTTTAAGTTGATTTAAACAGAAATACAAGTCTACTTATTCTGTACTTACTACACTTACTACATCTTATATAACCACAAAATATCAAGAGTAGTGTTGAAAACGGGTAAGACAGAGCAGAGAAGCCTAAAGTTTCATTATCCATGCATTTTAATGCCCAGAAACAAGGAAAGGTTGAAAATTGAGGAGAAAAAAAGAGAAAAAATATATAGAGAATATCTTAAAGAATAAACAAAACAAAAAAGAGTGAAAATTTACATCAAGTTACTGTGAGGAGAGATTGAATTTCACTGACAGAACCATGGTTTATACAAGGACAAATCAAGATTACAACTGGTCCAGGGAGGAGGGTAAATGAACAGAACGAAACAGATTGTTAATAAAGCCAAAGATGATTTTATTTTGTTCTTTAACTTACAGGCATTGCAAAATGCTGCACTGTATATAGACTCCAATAAACAAGGCAGAGGTTGCATCAGACCCTAACTTGACATACCTCATTGGTGAGAAAGACAATAGTAGACTGTTTTATCAGAGAGCAGCAGCACTACATATGGTTGTGACATGCTGTCATGCACTCATGCTTTTACATATCTGTCCTTTGAAGTAGACTATTCAATTCATCATCCAACTTCACATTCACATTTTTAAAGAGACTTCAGGCAATATGCTGTTCTTTCTGTTGATCAATTAGTTGTTGCACTGTTGTTGCAGTACATTTTCTATGCATAATCCAGTACTTGGGGCCAAGAGAGTAATACAAATAAAAAGAAAAAATATTTTACAACATTCATTCTCCAATATCCTCATAAACCTATACAGCTGTATCACAAGCAGCTTTTGCATACCTCAAAGGCAACCCTAAATTTGTCAGAGTCTTGGTATTATTGCACATCTTTAACAGACTTAATCCAAAATGTGAGAAAGAGGAATATTTTCTCTAGTGTTATTAAGCAATATCCACAGTAGCTGCAGAGCTTAAACATATTTTCCGCAGATAAGTGGTTTAGCTTGTATTTTTAGTTACCTTTGTTTTGATGTCCAAATTTAATCACAGATTTGCTTAGGTTGGAAGGAACCTCCAAAGGTCATCTAGTCTAACCTCCCTGCAGTAAGCATCCCCAATACCATATTTTCAGGTTATCCAACAAATAATCTGTATATGCAAATGTCACGGACTTCCATGAGAGAAACAAAACAAGAAGAATACAAATTGACAGACTTTTTCCAAACACTAGCTTACATTATGAAGAGTGCATGCATCACAACATCTCTCATTTAGCTCACATCACACTCACATCACAGTCATTTAGCTATCCATCAATCATGAAATTGGTCCTGCACTAATTGTATCCACTATGCAACTACCAAAAGACAGAAGAAAATACTCAAGACCTTTCCAGATTTTGTCAAGAATACATAACAGAAATTACAAAATTAATTCAAAAGGATAATGTTAGGGTTGTGTGATAAAATATTTTTTTTGTCTGTTAAGTCACCCATCTGGTCAGACCTACTTCAACTGAAGATTCAATTTTACAGAAATACAGTCCAAATCTAGCCTCAATCTTTCATTAAGCAAATTAGATGTGGTAGAAGCTTGTCTTGACTGTCCAGAGAAATTGCAAATTTAAAGCCCAGTGTTAACAAATTATTTATGTATTACTTCCTGGGTCATTTTAATTTTCCTATTTAAAGTTAAAAAGAGAAGCATCAATGCAGGCAATTCACATATTTAGTTAAACAGGAAGTGTAGAATGAGGTTTTGCTTGAGCATTAGCCAGTGAAGTCAGCTGCTGGAAAACGAACTTGTACAACACACAGGAATAAACACCTCAAGTATTAATTCACCTCAAACCTGGAGCTCATTTTCACCCAAGCAGCTAAACAGAAAAATCCCATGGCCTATCTACATTCAGGAATGATATGTTACAGATCCAGCTCTCCTCTTCTGTGCATCTCAGTTTCCTTAATTTCAGAAAAAGAAAAAGCAGGCAAGAGAGAAGTTTACTATTGTTTAAACATTCTGTAGTCTATTTTAAAATAAAGGAAGAGGGTGGAATTGGGTGGAATTAAATTACTTTAAGAAGCTCTCATATTAATTCAAATATTCTATTTTGAAGTACCTGTGCAGTGGTTAAGATGTACTGTGTGACTTTTCTTAATAGCCTACAATTTCTCCATAGCCCCTTTAAGTTCTGCTCGTAGTCCAATAGCAATACTTACAGATTTATGCCTGTTTGACCTTCCTACAAAAGCACAACCTAAATCACAGAATTATTTTGGTTAGTAAAGAATTTTGAGATCAAGTCCAACCACCAATGCAGCCTGGCTACCTAGATTATCTCACCGCTGAATCACATCCATCAGCACTACATCTACAGAATCTTTTAAATACCCCCAAGGCTGGTGACTCCAGCACCTCCCTGGGCAGCCTATTCAAATGCTCAATAATATTTGAATGCTCAATTTCCTAATATATAACCTAAACTTCTCCTGCTGTAATTTGAGGCCTCCTTGTTACTTGAGGGAAAAGACCAACCCTCACCTTGCTGCAACATCATTTCAGATAGCTGCAAAGAGGTATAAGTTCTTTCCTCAGCCTCCTTTTCTCCAGACTAAACAACCCCAGTTGCCTCAGACGGTCCAACGAACATTTGTCCTCTAGACACTCCAACAGCTTTGTTGTCCTTCTTTGGACATACTCCAACACCTCAACGTCCTTCTCAGAGCGAGGGGCAAAAACAAACACAGAATTAGAGGCACATCCTTACCAGTGCAGAGAAGAGAACAATGACTTCCTCTCCTCCTACTGATCACACTATTTCTAATAGAAGCCAGGACAATGAAACTGTAGCAGCCTCCTTGGAAACAAGATGGAGGTTGACTTCATTTTTATTTTTGTACATATCCATATGAGGAAGATTCTATGCTTACTGGTACATTTTCTGCTGGGACATTTATTCTACTTCAGGAAGAAAGATTAAGATATACAACATGAAAACAGGACATTCAGCAATACTAAGATGCTCAGCATTAACATTTACTTAAAACCAAGCAGCCTTAGCTTGCAGAGGAAAAAAACTCCTTTGTACTGTTATAATTAATTTCTTCTTTTTTTTGTAATTATTGGTAACTTGTTATATTAATTCCTAGTAATCTACATAAGAAGGATCTCATCAAAGGTCCAACACAGAAATCTGCTGTGCCCAGTTCACTCTTTTCTATTAAAGCTTTGCAAGGTTCAACTCAAGTCATTCCAAAGCGTTAGTTTTCAATTTTTACTAAAAAAAAGTAAAAAATAATTCTATGTTTCAAAATGTTCAAGCTTGCTGTTTACTTGAAAAAAATGTAAATACAATTGCAAAACTTTAAACAAAATCTCACCATTTTGAGGAGATGAATAAAATCGCCTTCATGTTCAGACAGTCCCAAACCAAGAGATTTAGAAATTATATACACCTGATATCACAAAGAACTAATTTTCCAATGGGAGATGATGTGCTTCCCCGTTAATTTTGTGGCAGTGGTGAACTGTGAATGAAATTGAAATGAGAAACCATGTAATCAACCTTATAACAACCTTATAATCAGTCATTCAGAACTACCCTACATTCATGTTCTTCCTCATGTCAGCACTTTGTAAGACTAAAACTTTTTCACCAAGTATTTTAGTTTTATTGACAACAGTCAACAAAGAGTTTCACCTACTTCTGAAGCTTTGGTTCTGCACCTATGACATATACATTCTGCCTTTCAAGATCCAAACAAAATCTACAGGGTAGACCCTATGCAGGTCCAGTACTTACCATGTGAAATTTATAATAAACAACAGATTATTTTCTTTACAGCAAACACTAGTTTTTATTAGCATCACATTCATTTTCAAGGGCTATTTTCCAGCAGTAAACATGCATGAATAATGAAAATTTTTTATTGTATATAATTTCATTATTTCCTTTAAAATATAACTCACTGTAATAGGAGGAATAGTAACAAATCACCAAATCACAGAACTATTTTGTTTGGAAGATACCTCCAAAATCATCAGCTCCAGCCATTTAGCCAGTACTGTCAGGTCACAAATAAATCATGTCCCTCAGCACCTCAGCTATAAATCTTTTAAATATCTCCAGGGATAGTGACACCACCTCTTCCCTGGGTAGCTTGTTCCCATGTTTAACCACTCTATTAATGACAAAAATATTCCTAATACTCAACCCAGTCTTCCCCTGGTACATCTTCGGGTCATTTCCTCATCGAGTTACTTAGGAGGAGAGATTCTTACCTCTTTACAACTTCCTTTCAGTTAGTTGTAGAGAGTGACAGATAAATCCCAGAAATAGAAAACTAGTAAGACCTTGGTCATATAAAAGCACTATGCACTTAATAGGTTTTTCTCTTTTAACATTTTCTCACTGTTTGCTTTTAAAGAAAAGTGTTCTGCTAGGGCACTAATTCATTACAGATATCCAGAGATCCATAAAATCACAAGATAAAGAAGGAACTAAGTAGAAATCATAATTTTCACAACTGATTGTCAATGCAAGAGTGAATGTAAAGCATTTATGGATATCAGCAGCCAAATCATAGAATCATTATGGCTAGAAAGGACCTCCAGGATGACCAAGTCCAGCCTTCATCCCAACATCTCCCTAATCACTAGAACATGGCCTCAAGTGACACTCGTGGCCTCAAGTCTACTCGTTTTTTTAAATACCTCCAGGGATGGTGACTCCACCACCTTCATGGGCAGTTTGTTCCAATGCCCAAGCAGTCTCTCAGGAAAGAACTTCTTCCTAAGTCTAAAGTCTAGGAAGTCTAAACCTCCCCTGATGCAGCTTCAGGCCATTTCCTCTTGTCCTATTATTAGTGTATATATATGTCCTTCTTATACTGTGGTGCCCAAAATGGGACACAGTACTGAAGCTGCAGTCTCACAAGTGCAGAGTATAGGGGCACGATCACCTCTCTACTCCTGCTGGTTACACTGTTCCTGATCCAAGTCAGGATGCCATTGGTCTTCTTGAGCACCTGGGCACACTGCTGGCTCATGTTCAGATGGCTGTCAACCAACAGACCCAGCTCCTTTTCCTCCAGACAACTCTTCAACCACTCTTCCCCAAGCCTGTAGAGCTGCTGGAGGTTGTTGTGTCTGACCTGGCATCTCACCAAAGGTCCGAGAGGAACACACATGTTACTGGAGAAAAAAAATAAACAATTTTACACTTTTTTATAGGGTTTTTTCCATCACCACTATTCTCTTTTTCTGTCAAACCACGCTAAGCATCACAGGCATTGTAAGCGGACCTTGATTAGTAGGACTATTATCACTTCTATCTTGTCTAAAAGCATGTAGAGTGCACAGAAATGAACATCTGGGATCAAGAGGAGCTATCGGGGAATAAAAAAATATCTTCTGACATTTCAGGTAGGCATATTTCAAACTTGCAAACTTTCGGAAGAAAATTAGGAACAAGTTTGCACATTAATGTACAGCTAATTTCACAGAGGATTAACGTTCATTGGTAGGCATTGGACAAATCAGAGAAACAAGGCACAAAAGCACAAAACATACAACACTAAAATATAAAACCAGCAGTTTCTAAATTACATTTCCCCATAGACACCAAACTGTAATCACAATTCCTTTCATATTGATTTCCTCAGAAGACCTAAGTTTCTCTAAAAGAGTTAGAGGCTGGTGTCCCTTCCTTTACACCTTCAAGGCATACCATAAAGCCTAGGAGTCGGGGTACACCCCAAGGACATGGAAATGCCATTTTGAAATCACTTCAAGAAGGATAAGAAGTCACCTTCTTTGCAAATAATACTTAACCACTTGACTGACACGCTGAGCATAGAGTGTTCCGGCACATATCCTCTTCAGAAAAGAGGATCAGGTACCTACAGTACTGTTCCAGAAGCCCCGATGCTCAAAGCCCTAATCTTGCTAACACTGAATTTAACAGTCCTCAATTAGTTATTTCTGTGTAACAATATATGTGCTGGCACAAAAGGAGTCTCTGGTCAGCCTCTCATATTGATGGTGATGATGAAAAAGTCTTCTATTCCTAAACAGTCTAGATAGCACTGGATAAAGACAGAACTCTTAAGCCCTGAGCTAACCATTTAAGCTCTCATTTTCAGTCAGAATGTGACAGGAAGACAAGGAAAGTAAGCTTCAAGTTGTCCAAATTAAAGGATCTTGCTTTCCTGCTGCATCTAAAGGAAAACATTAGTCAAGGTAGTCAAGACAGGACTCACAAAAAAAATGTAAAAAAAAAAAAATCATCTCCTTATCACATGCTGCTTAATCTTCTAGGAAGAAATGGGCAGAGATACAGCAGCAGGGGAAAACCAGCACAAGTGAGGGCAAGCGTAACTTTCATCATGTGAAAAAACTGAAGAGGAAAGAAGGTTCTGTATTATGTAGGGCAGTGTTGACCATGCCAGGCAGCTCATGGATGAATTAAAAGAATAAGAATCATGTACTAGTTAGGTCCATCCCTCACAGTTTTTCCCTCTATTGTCGGAGTAAAAAATTAGCTGTTCTTTTACTTGACATGAAAGAGCTAAAGAACACATGCAGTAGTTTGTGAAATTTGATAGTAAGCAGTTTAGTAGCTTTGTGCACATGCTGACATCGCTTTAAGTTGGTTTATCTACACATTTACTGGCTCGCAGAATTTGCACTTGCAAAAAAACAGCTATTGCTCCTATCTTGTAATGATATCTGCGCAGTAGGCTCTCCTGCAAAGCATCTTATTAAAACTTAATTTCTGCGCAAGCAGATCTTTTTGCCTGAATAGTCTTCATGTTCATAAGCTGTGCAAAGGAAAAAAGCATCTGTAAATATAAGGGGTTGAAAACTCCACTGGACAAGAAAATTCAGTAGACACTGTAAGATGTCCAAGCCAATTATCCCTTGTTTACTTCACCACAAAACAGCACAGGATGTTGAAATCAGCACGGCACAAAAAGAGCAAAAACACAGACCATTTGATTTTTCTCAGTAACAATAAGAGCCTGCAATTCAACATCATTTTCTTTAACAAAAACATCTTCTTTATAGCAATTAGATTCTGTATAGTGACATGGATCCTAGACACCTTTATAGTCAACAGTGTGTGTCTAACTGTTAATATGTTTACCTCAAGCTGAGTACAGGTAAATATTCCTGGCTCTATTCCTGGCTCATAAAGACTAAAAGAAGGCTTGTATGTTCAACCTGTACTCAACCCGAGTCACATGGGTTGTTTGTAAAGGTGGAAAAAAATACAGAAATCCAAAAATATTGAAGACTAAATGGAAAACTGCATGCTATTCCTACTTATTTTTTTTCAGTCACTTTAAACACAGTAGTCCTGCTTATGGCTTCCAAGAAAAAGAAGTGTTGTATCAATAATATTAGCTATGTTTACATAGGATTATTGAGAGAAAACTGCAAAGCACTTGCAAGAGGAAAAGAGGATGTAGTCATAGCTATACAGAAACTGAGAAATATAACTCATTAGACAAGAATGTACTGGATATGTATGAAACTGTGTCTAGGAAACCAAGCAAGTATAAGAACAGAGATAATTTGAGCTGAAAAGAAGGTTTAAAAGTTGCTGTTTCTGTAACTGAAGCTAGCAGCTTAATGTCATAGCAATTAAAGTATTAATTTATCTTCTTTATATTAAACTCATATCTTATTTAAAAGCTTGAATGAGACCTCTTTAATCATTTGATATCTACATGGTTCCATGAGCACATTAAAAAAAATAATCACATGAGGGTAAGGAACAGATGCAAACTGCAAAATATTCCAAATATGAGAATGCCAGGAAGGGTCAAACATTCCAATTATTTATCATAAAAAAAACCAAATTCAGACAGAAAAAAAGATCTAGTCTCCTTACAGAGAAAGCAGAGATAGAGGAAAGGAAAATGTTAGTTATTACTCCCAGCTTTAGGTAAGTTTATCATTTCACAGGAACTGAGAGTCACCAGATCCATGAAAAATTTGCCCTCCTCAACATAAAGAATTTGTGGGTTTCACATGACAGTCCAGCTCTTAGTGCCAGTAATCATTAACTAACATTATTAGAGACTATAATAATATAAGCACAGGTGTTAGAAGAAACAAGGATATTCTGGATTCATACAAGCAACCCTTCCTCATAAGGGAGGTGTTCTACTTCATTCATCATCTTTGTTGTTCTACGCTGCACACCTTCCAGCAGCTCTGTGTCCTTCTTGAACTGAGGGGCCCAGAACTGAACACAACACTCCAGATGCAGCTTCACCAGTGCAGAGCAGAGGGGGAGAAGAACCTCCATTCATCTGCTAATCACCCCCCTTTCAGATCCCCCCTTCCCATGATGCTCTTGGCCCTCTTGGCCACAAGAGCACATTGCTGGCTCATAGTCATCTTGCTGTCCACTAGGATCCCTAGGATCCATTGCTGTCCAATATGTCATTCCCCAGCCTATACTGGTACCTGGGGTGTTCTTGTCCAGATGCAGAACTCTACATTACCCTTGCTGTACTCCATTAAAATTCTTTCTGCCTAGCTCTCTAGCCTGTCCAGGTCTGTCTGAATTGCAGCACAGTCACCAGGGTGTCAGAGATACCTCCCAGCTTTGTGTCATCAGCAAACTTGCTGACAGTGCTCCCTAATCCCTCAGACAAGTCATTAATGAACAGAGGACTGGTCCCAGTACCGATCCCTGAGGGACTACACTAGATACAGGCCCCCAACTAGACTCTGTCACATTAACCACTACTCTCTGGCTTCTATCCTGCAGCCAGTTCAC